>MU674367.1:111114-129639 GCA_026770625.1 Nicotiana glauca | reverse complement strand
GGGGGGGAGGGGGAGAAAAGACAAAGAAAATTACATGAAAAAGAAGAGGAAAAAGGAAGGGAGAAAGAAAGAGAAAAAAAACAAAACAGAAAAAAAACAAAAGAAAATCAAAAACAACGTTCCCTGAACTACGTTCGACTTGATTCCGAAAGGATATGTAGCCTCTCTATAGGGTTCAGCACACCAAAATAAAAATCCAAATTCCCCTAATGTTGAAATTGGGGCGAAAGTTATAATGGTTCGGCGGTGGTTTCGCCTGAAAGATTCCAAAGTTGTAACTCAATCCAAATTCTGTTTACCCCAAATCCTGTTCAAGTCATTCTGATCAATCGGTAACGATATTCAAAATTGGGGGATACAGTTACTTGGATCTGATACAACCAAATGAGAGAAATGAAATGAGAGTCTTATCGGTAAAAACCCCCACGAGCATCGTAAAACGATGGTAAGTAGAGAAACTAAAATGAGAGAGTCTTGGTAGTGAAAACTCGCAAGAGCACTACAAGGCAATGGTGCGAAGAGAAATAAGAGAGGTCAGCTCGTAAATACCCACAAAGGGCACCATTGATAAAAAAAGAAGAAGTTCTTTAGTCACTAACATTACACAATCTCGGGCAAGTTTTCTCGATTTCGAGGCAAAAATTGTGATGAATTTCTGAGAGTCGGACGGTTGGCACAAATCAGGCATCCAGTCCAATAGGCATGTCATGTTCATTGAAGTCTGTATGTCCTCCAGATAAGTCCTTTTGTCCTTTCCCCGAAAGGGATAACTTTTGTTTAAATTCATTGTCCATTCTATTGTTTGTTTTTCTTTGAATCCTTTTCAGTCTAACTATATTTTGAAACTAAAACAAAGAAAGGATGGTAAGACGGATTTACAGGACTTTTGTTTGACACGATCTAATAAGCAAAAAGTCACCCAACCTCGTCAGAGGCATCAAGTCGACCTCAACTGGCCATGTCGGCCGATGCTTCGAAATTAAAAATCTTGGAGGGAGGAAATCAAACTGAGGTGCCTCTAAAAGCGAAATAAAGTTGAAAAGGTTGAGTCCCGCGTGGCTAACCGTCTTGGCAAAGGTTTGAAAATCCAAGGTAACCCAAACGCTCTGAAATTGAAGTCGGAAGAAAGAAGCCAAAAATGAAAGGCCTACGAAGGCGAAAAAAAGTTGGAAAAGGTTAAGTCCCATGCGACTAGCCGTTGCAGCAAAGTTTGAGGAGCCAAAAGTTCCCCAATACTCTGAAGTTAAAATTAAAAAAAAGTTAGAAGTGAAAGGGCTACAAAGGCAAAATAAAGTCAAAAAGGTCAAGTCCCACGTGACCAACCGTCATGTTAAAGTTTGGAAAGCCAAAGTTGCTCTGGGGCCAGAAATGAAATAGGTCTTTAAGAAACAACCAGTTGCAGTTGAAATTATCATAAAAGAAGTCGACCAGTATCAAGTGGTTGAAACAATCACAGAAAATCAACCACCGTTTCAAACTAACAATTGTTCGTTGCTTGGAAACAGAAAACGGGTGCAATCCAAAAGCAACCTTATAAAAAGCAGGTGCAACCAAAAAGATACTACGGGCTAAAAAACAACTTTGCAACAACAACCCAAAAAAGGAAGTTTTCTCCGTATTCTTTCCCGTATTTTACTCATTCTCCTTATTTTTTTAAAAAAAAAGAAGAAAGAAAAGTTCAAAATCATGGTAGTATAAGGTCTCCAATCCCTAGCTACGTTTTCAAACATTGGGTCACCACTCCCTAGTTGATGCCAACATAGGGTCTCCATTCCCTAGTCGATGCCAGCATAACCTGATGACTTTTCCAACATAGGGTCACCACTTCCTAGTTGATACCAACATAAGGTCTCCACTCCCTAGTTGATGTCAACATAACCTGATGCCAACATAGGGTCACCACTCCCTAGTTAATGCCAACATAGGGTCTCCACTCCTAGTTGATGCCAGCATAACCTGATGCTAGCATAACCTGATGCCAACATAGGGTCACCACTCCCTAGTTGATGCCAACATAGCATTTCCACTCCCTAGTTGATGCAATTATAACCTGACGCCAGCATAACCTGATGCCAACATAGTGTCATTACTCCCTAGTTGATACCAACATAAGGTCTCCACTCCCTAGCTGATGCCAGCATAACCTGATGCCAACATAGGGTCACCACTCCCTAGTTGATGCCAACATAGGGTCTCCACTCCTTAGTTGATGCCAGTATAACCTGATGCCAACATAGGGTCTCCATTCCCTAGTTGATGCCAACATAACCTGAGGCCAACATAGGGTCACCGCTCCCTTGTCGATGCCAGCATAGGGTCACCACTCCCTAGTTAATGCCAACATATTGTCTTCATTCCCTAGTTGATGCTAGCATAACCTATGCAAACATAGGGTCACCACTCCCTAGTTGATGTCAACATAGGGTCTCCACTCCCTAGTTGATGCCAGCATAACCTGATGCCAACATAGGATCACCACTCCCTAGTTGATGCCAATATAGGGTCTCCATTCTCTAGTTGATGCCCGCATAACCTGATTCCATAGGGTCACCACTCCCTAGTTGATGCCAATATAGGGTCTCCACTCCCTAGTTGATGCCAACATAGGTCACCACTCCCTAGTTAATGCCAACGTAGGGCCTCCACTCCCTAATTGATGCCAGCATAACCTGATGCCAACATAGGGTCACCACTCCCTAGTTGATGATTTTCTAACAATATGGTCTCCAATCCTTAGTTGATTTGGGTCTCCACTCTCTGATCTATTTTTTCCAAGGATACACAATCCTGATTTTTATTGCTTTCAAAAACGAAGTAGTATAGAGTTTTGGTTACAAATAACTCACGAAATTTTCTTAGTGAAAACTGGAGTAGAAAAATTTCATTCGTTTGTTTGTTTTGGTGCCTGAGTAGGTTATACGTAAGACACCCCTTCGAGAGGACCAAAAGAAGAAGTCTCAATCTAGAATTAAAAAAAAAAAAGAAAAGAAAAAGAAGTGAGCTCAAAGTGTAGAAGCGAATAAAAGATGTGGACTACTCAAGACATGATTGAAGCCACAAGCTTTGCATGTTCCGTTTTGATCTGAAAAAGCTGAAGAAGATTGAACCAGCACCTGCATCTAACAAGTATCAAGATTCAGATCAGATTCTGCGTGAAGAACTAGCCAAGATTCAAGATCAAGCTTCAGAAGACTCATAAATAGGAATCTTATAACTCGTACCTAATAGGCTTAGTTAGATTTTTTTTTCATTTTTGACTTTGGTGTAATAAGGAGCTCGGCAAGCAGCAGCAACAACAACAATAATGAAATCACAACTTCTTGGTAGTCCAGCTACCAAAACTTCCAGAACTACACTGACCTGATTCCTTTATAGACAAGGATATGTAGACAACCTACGAAGTAAGGTTCGGTCAGACTTTTTCAAAAATGCATGGAGTTTCAAATGGGCCAAAATTGCTCGTAATTGCTCACTTTATCTTTTTTCAAAAAAATTTCATGTTTCCGAGCAAAAAGGGGCATCTGTGAGCGCCTAATTTTTGCCCCATATATAAAATTACTCCTAAAAAATGTTCAAAATAGTTTTAACTATTTAAATAGAATTTTAGGAATTATTCCTCTATTTTACCTTATTTGTTTGGCATTTATTTGGAAGTTTAGCATATTTAGTAGCATTTAAAATCATAAAAATGACAAAAATATTTTATATCTTATTTCTTATATATTTTTATATATTAATTTCATTTCCAAAATACTAAAATCATAAAGTGAATTAATTAATAATATTTTTTTATATTTGTAGGTTTAATAAATTAGTTAATTTGTTAGCTAATAATTTAAATAGTTTAATATTAGATAGATGGTTATTTGTGCAACATTAGAATTAAATAGGGAAGTGATTAAAATGGAAATACAATGTTAAGGAAAGAATTAAGAGCTAAAGAAAATGGGCTGTTGTTTTGAAACTGGGCCAACCAAATTAGCCAGCCCAATTACCCATCCCTAAAAAAAATACCCAA
The DNA here is from genome assembly GCA_026770625.1 of Nicotiana glauca. Classification (NCBI taxonomy): domain Eukaryota; kingdom Viridiplantae; phylum Streptophyta; class Magnoliopsida; order Solanales; family Solanaceae; genus Nicotiana; species Nicotiana glauca. Next base: position 125,621 of record MU674367.1, on the reverse strand, counting down.
TCAATCTCTTCATTCCCTAGACCTAATCAGATGAAAAAAGAGGGCCTTCCCCACTCTAGAAAAAAAAAATGGCGCTCTGTCTTTCCATCTTCAACAGAGACATACAACCCCCCCACATTTTCTGAAAAAAAAATCAGCAACAACGCCGTTTTCCCCTATTTTCTTCTTCGGGATCTCTCACTTTTGGATCTGCTTCCACAGATCATCATTCTCCATTATTGTTCACTCATCCCCACCTTACTCTGCCTTTCACATAAAACGGGAATTCTCAGTGGAGATTTGAAGAGAACTAATTTCAAAGATCAATTTCTTTTCTTTCTGGGTTTCCGAAATCAGTTTTTGTCATGAATCTAAATATTACTAGGGCACATGAGAAGCACGTGACTACTAGTGCATTCTCATATATGCACACATCGACCCGGCGGAAAGGTTATGCAAGATTTAGTAAAATTCCAACAATCCAAAATATCTTCTCTCTACTCTTTCCCTCTCTCTCTCTCTCTCTCTATCTTTCTCATCTTATTGTTCTTCCTAATTCTTTTGAAATTCAACGGAGGTGCTTGAAGCTCATTAATGAAGTTTAGCTTCGAATTAGTTCTCCTTCATTTTACTCTTTCATTGTAGCTATGATTGTATTGAATCTTACAAGTAATAAAATTCTCATTTCTGCCCTAATTCTTTGATTTCGATTCAAGTACATTACAAATGGTATCAGAGCAATATCTTGGCACCTGTGGGAATTCTACAGCCATGGTAGAAGAAACTCCATATGAGGAATATACAGAGCAATTGGAGAATCGACTTCAGTCTCTAATGGCGCAGAGCAAGTCATATTTTGATAGAATGAATAGAGGATTAGATGGACTCAATCAGAAAATGGACAAAATTTTGGAGATTCTTGGAATTATTCTTGAAGATAATGGAAGTGCTTGTCATGTTGTTAAAGAAGATCGAGAAAGTACAATAAAGGAAATAGAAGGTGCGACAGGGGAATCTGGTAAACTAAAGGTCTCATCAAGTGAAGGGTTCTTGAGAAAATTACAGGAGATGGATGTGCCTAATAATCCTATGGTAGAACCACTGAAGCTTGAAGATACCTCTGTCAGAAAATCTTCAAGACTCAAGCACCTTGAGGTAGGGAACGAACATATCATACCTCCATTTGAAGACGTTGGGAAGTCTTACGAGCCGGACGAATATGTCGAATTTGAGGTAAGTCAACAAGTTGTTCTTATGGTTGATCGAAAATCTCTCTTGTGCGAGCGCCATAGAGTGGGATGGTGTGTTAAGGACTCTAAGTGCATAATCTCTCATGTTTGGTATGGAATGAGTCATGAGTTAGATGACACACTTAAGTTGTTTGATGAATTGCCCGAACTAGATGTTGTTTGCTTGATTTCAGTTATAATTGTTCCTGTCAACAACAAAAAATATATGAATGATATCTACACTATGGTTTTTGATCTGGGAGGGATGATATTCAGTTTGTTGCCTCACTACTTAAGCACGCTCTTCAGAATATCAAAGGATCATGGTGGGAGGGTGTTTAATCTTGTTGCAATTTTAATACATGACACCTGCTTCCCTGTATTGGATAATAGAAATGAACAGTATACATATTTTTTAAAAAGATTGGCATTACACTATAAACATCCATCTAGTTTAAGGTGCCCTGTTTTGACAAGATTACAGCATGTTTGGGCACTCAATTTTGTAGATTACCAACAAGGCGCTGAACTTGCGTTCTTTAATGAGTTGATTACCTTATTGAATTACAAAGGTGTGGCTGCATTGGGACTTGATCGTGTGTGTTCTAGTCAATGCGTGGCTGCATTTATATGCGTGCTAAACTGGGAACCGACTTGTGAAATGAGGTTACTCAATGGTATTGTAGAAAAAAATATAGTCTCACGGAAATGGCTATTCACTGATTTTGCTCACAATGGTTCATATGTAGATACTCTAAAGCTCTTCCGTGAGATAAGGATGAGTAATCTTGGTATTAAATATATCTCAAACAATACCTTTTTGTACTGCAACCTTGTGTTGGACACAACTGTTGTGCGAGCTGTAATTCAATCTAGATATGGTTGGAACGAAGGTGGAGATGGTTGGGAAAATAGAGATGATAAAATGACTTTGAATTTTTATTCGGGAGGATGCAATCTGGTTCAGTTGTTACTGGTTGCTACTGGTAAAGGAGTTCTTGTCAAGGCCATTGCTCTTGTCGAAGCTAGTGCAGATACTGTCTTTGACGTGCTCTTGAGTCTGGATCGATGTCGCAGATATGAGTGGGATACATTAACAAGGGATCTGGAGTTTGTAGAATCTTTGGATGGTCACTGTGATGTTGTTTATGGGACGCTTGATCTCAGGAAACTTTCCTGGTGCTCTTTTGCAGGTGACAATCTAAGAGAGATTTTTTTCTTTTCTCGGAGGTGGTTTCATGGTCAAGATGGAACATATGCGATTTTGCATTTTCCAACTGAATACAAGAAGCAACTTCAAAAAAGTGGATATCGACGTATAAAAATTAACCCTTCTTCTTGGGAGATCAGCAATATAAGCACTTCCTCATTAATTCTTGCGAGATGCCTTGTGACGCTGATTCTGGAGATACATTCTAAGCACTAGTTTAAGTGGACGAATAATGAGTTCTCTAAATTTGAGAGGACACTTCCTTTTGGAATGTTGAGTCAAGTGGCAGGTCTGAAGGAATATATTGGAGCAAATCCAGCACTTACATTTGAATCATCCATAGTAGTTCTTCATTCAAAAACATCTAGTGTTTCTACAACAAGCAATGAGCTTGAGGATACAGTGGGGTCAGATGAATTCTATGATGCAATAGGTGACGAGTCCTCATCATTCGATAAGGATAGTGATGATGAAGTAACCGGTAAGAAGGACTGTGATTGTTATTACAAATGCTGCAATTTCAAAGATACAAAAGACCGATGCTATAGTTGATAGGCAGCCTGAGAAGACTTCATTAGACAAGCTCACTCAGTTGCATTACATTCATGGGCATTGGCACTTTTGTGGGTGTTTGTGTTACCTACCATTAACAAGTAGACAACATCTAGCTTCTGACCATTGTCTCCTCTACGACCTTGAGGACAAGGTCAATTTCAAGCGGGATGGATTGTCATGAATCCAAATATTACTAGGGCACATGAGAAGCACGTGACTACCAGTGCATTCTCATATACACACACATCGACCCGGCGGAAAGGTTATGCAAGATTTAGTAAAATCCCAACAATCCAAAATATCTTCTCTCTACTCTTTCCCTCTCTCTCTCTGTCTATCTCATCTTCTTGTTCTTCCTAATTCTTTTGGAATTCAACGGAGGTGCTTGAAGCTCATTAATGAAGTTTAGCTTCGAATTAGTTCTCCTTCATTTTACTCTTTCATTGTAGCTATGATTGTATTGAATCTTACAAATAATAAAATTCTCATTTCTGCCCTAATTCTTTGATTTCGATTCAAGTACATTACAGTTTTTGAGCCATGGATTTGCTGTTTCGCCGTTGATTCTGCGTTGCTAAGCTCTGTTCCAGCTCTTTCACCGTTATTTGGTTCCGTTTTGCTTATTTCGCTACTTCTTAGGTCAGTCGAGGTCGTCCGATTTTGTCGAGTTGCAAAAGTCTGGGTCATGGTCTCTTGTTCGAATTTTCAATTGCTATTGTGCCTGCAATTTTCAAGTGTAAAGACGGAAGACCTTTATTTGATTGAAGAAAGTTTGTTGCGCAGAGGTTCATTCTTTACACTTATTTTATCTCCAGCTAATTTTGTTAGTTTAGTGAATAATTTTGATTAATTTTGCTTTTTTCTTTAGTTTGTCTTTCGTTCGGCACCTAAATTAGTTGTTTATGTTTTGTTGAGTTTACTGTGACTATGAACTCTCCGTCGTGAGTTCCTTTATGAGCTTTGTTCGTCGTTCTTTGGTTGCATTCATTCTCTTGTCAAATTTGTTATGTTGTTTTAATTATTTTGGATGCCTTATCAATTGGATTCAGTGACAGATGAATTTTTACTCTTCGTATACATGTTAATAGTTGATACAGTGTATATTACTCCTAACAGTATTAAGCCATTTCGTTGTAAATAGGCTCTTTAGATAAAGCCTCTATGTTGGGTAGTGACTAGGTGTTTTAGTTCGGTTTGGATCGATTTTTTCCTAAAAAGAAACCAAACCAAGTAAATCGGTTTTTCAAATATTAAAACAAAACCAAACCAATTAAGTCGGTTTTTCTCGATTCGGTTTATGTCGGTTTTTCGGTTATTTGTCGGATTTTTCTTAAATATAAGACATACACTACCAAATACATATTTCGGCGATCATATTTTCAATATAACACTATCAAATCAATTGCCCATTGAGAAATCTATTATTTACTAAAATATATTGATGATAATTGAATCAAATAGTGATGAATAATTTAAGGACTCAATTAAAAATATATTATTTTAATATGAAATGGATTCTTACACTAAACAAAAGAAAAGAACCAATCAAATTAGAATGTAAAGGTAAAGAACTATATTAAAAGTGCAAACTATTAACATTGACTATAAATTTTTTGAAGCTTTGTATATCAATATACATATATATAGGTGTAATAATAAATTTGAAATAGCTACTCCTATAGTCGGTTTGGTTCGGTTTTTTTCTGATTAAAACCAAAACCAAACCAAATTTGATCGATTTTTAAAATTCAAAACCAAACCAAACCAAACCAAAAAGTATCGATTTTTTTGGTCGGTTTGGTTTGGTTTGATTTTCGGTTTGGTTCAATTTTTTGGATTTTTATGAACACCCCTAGTAGTGACAGAGTATTTAACTCATGAATAACTTTGTATCAACAACTATCAATATAGTAACCAACCAAACTATTGACCTCGGAATCAATTCCATGAAAGTTCCTTTGATGAAACAAGAACTTACTGCCTATAGGATATATGTGTGGACATTTCAAATTTTGCGGATTATCTTTTGAAAAGTGACTCATTTTGTTATGTGACCCATTTCTACTTTACTACCCATATTTATGCTTAACTTCATGAACGGTTCCATAAATTATATGCTTCTCCATAATAATTTCCATAAAGACCTTTATAATGAGCCTCAAAGTAGTCATAATAAGCAAATCATGAATACATTAGGGTGTTTTAGGCGCGATTGATAAATCATCATGACTATGGATATGGTTCCCGTGGCATAATTATGATACATAATCCCTAATTTGAGTGTGCATTTCATGTAACCAGATCACAACTTCGAATAATAATAAAATAAATATGTTATAGATCATGGGTATGGTTCCCGTGATACGATTCACAACGTGTACAAAAATAAATAAGTGTGCGACAATCGTGACTTGTTTCGGAAATAATTCCATAAATAAATAAAAGTAAAAGTGCACAATAAGTTTAAAACATATAATAAATTAGATAATTAGGCCAATTATTAATAGTTGAGCGACCGTGCTAAAACCACGAAACCCGAGAATGCCTAACACCATTTCCCGAGTTAACATAATTCCTTACTCGGTTTTTGTGTTCACGGACCAAAAATAGAGTTAATTTCCTCGATTTGGGATTTAAAATAAACCGGTGACTTGGGAAACCATAACAAATATTCCAAGTGGCGACTCTAAATAAATAAATAATCTCATTTCGATTAATGTCACTTAAATTAGAAAACCCTCGGGAAAAAGGAGGTGTGACAGGACCGTATGAGATACTAGACCGAGTGGGAGTTGTGGCTTATCGTTTGGCACTTCCTCCTGAGTTGTCCTTTATTCATCAAGTGTTTCATGTGTTAATACTAAGGAAATGTATATTAGACCCATTTCAGGTGCTTGAAGCACCTGCTATAGCGCTTGATAAGAAGTTGTCTTACGAGAAGGAACCGATGGCTATTGTTGATAGGCAAGTAAGAAAGCTACGGTCAAAAGAAATTGAGTTTGTAAAATTTTTATGGCGAAATCATACTGTTGAAGAAACTACATGGGAAATAGAAGGTGCTATGCGAGTCAAGTATCCTTATTTATTTCAATCTGCAGATACGTACCTGAGCTAAATTGCGAGATCGAATTTTATAACGTGGGGAAAATGTAATACCCCTCATTACAAAAAAGGAAGTAATTAAGTAATTTACCAAAATAATAATAATTAATAAACAAAAAAAGGGAGCAAATTAATAAAACAAAACAAATAAAAAAAATTTTAAGACAAAAAGGGTCGAAGCCCATAACAAACATCTACCTAAAAATCGAAAAAGGATTAGGGGGAGGGGAACAAATTAGGAACGAAAAAAACAAAAGCAGAGAAGGAAAGAAAGAGAAAAGAAGAAAAGAGAGGAAGAAAGAAGTAAAGAGCTGGAACCAAATCTTGATAAATTTTAAATACACATTGGTTCTTACATGTAATACTCGAATTTTTCATCTGTGTTCTTTTCTTCTGATAATTCTTTTTGTCTCAGTTAATATATTTGAAGGGTTTCACAAGACATAAAAAAAATAATACCAATAAGAGTTATTCGGGGCAAATTAATTAAAAGTTGGTCAATGTTACTGTAGGATAAATTCACTTGGAAAAAGAAGGGTATTGATGTATTTGTACTTAAACTAGTCTCATTATATATGATCTTTGTTAGGTATAAATTAATTTACGGTACAAGGATTGAGTTTTGATGTTTAACTGTATTGCAATGACAATATTGAATTGGGTTTGAATGTGGTAAGTCTAGTATTGAATGTTAATTCAGTTTCAATTTATGAGCACGATTAAGGAAATTGAACAACACAGGGAATAAACCATATAAATATTTTTTTATTTAAAAGATTTTGGACTAATTTAAATTACTCATAGCATGAGTAAATATAATTCGGCGAATTGATGATAAAATATAAGACTCGGAGGTTTGGGTATTCTAGATCAGTGATGGATTTAGCCTAAGTGAGGAATGAACATGAGATCGATATTATATAATTATAGATTGATTGAACGAATTTTTACGAATTGCTCGAGGTGAAGCATTTGGTATTTCGGCACGAGTACGGTGAGTAGCAATCTTACCGCAATTTGTGTTTTCATAACTTGCATGATCTACTCATGATTTTTAATATGAATATGTTACCGATTATTTTGAGTTGCATGTGGGACATGTCTTTTATTCGATATGATACCGAAATAGTTATTTGAGAAGATTACCAATGTTTTAAATATTTTCGTTGTCACTAGATCTGTTTTACCGGTACTTAAATTTATTGTTATCGAAATGAAATTATATGATTTAATAAGAACCGAAATGCCCTATATTGATTTAGAATATTTTCTACGAGTATATATGGAGACAAGTATAAATGAGAGTAGACATTGAAGGATCCCGTAACTAACGACGAGTCATTAGACCTGGTGTACCTTGTAATTACAGATTACCGTTATAGCGCTCGCTAGTGGGAAGGTAGAACTAGCATACCGTTACTGATTTTTCTCGAGTAGGGACTACCGTTATATTTGACTTCTTGCGAAGAAGTCCACAGTTGTACCGATTACATGATCCGTTAATTGAAACATCCCAAATGTGAATATTGATATTAGACAGTGGTTATCGAGCTTATTACTGAATTGCTAATTGTATTATGATACAAGAAAAGCATGATGAAACTGGAAATTATTTATTGTTTCTGAAAGGGCATTCTCATGATATTTTCTGTTTAATATACTAGCATGTTTCTGACTTATCCCCAATAAAAACGATTGTGGTTAAGTGTTATTACTCACTGAACTAGTTACTCACTCCCCGCTAATTTTTTTACAGAGACAGTAGTTGACGCATGCGAGGATTCGTTAATGTGATGATCCAAAGGGTCATCACTGGATTTCTCTCTTTTTTCGCTCTTCCGAGGCCTTGAAAACCTCACTTTTAGTTGCCTCAATTTGCGTGCGCATTCCCGGTGCGTAGCCGGAAAGATTATATGTTAAATTCTGTGAAAAATTTTAAATTGTGGCTTTAAAATGATTAAAGTTGACTTCGGTCAATATTTTTGGTGAACGGATCCGGACCCGTAATTTGACGGTCCCGGATGGTCCATAGAAAAATATGGGACTCGGGCATGTGCCCGGAGTCGAAATCCGAAGTCTAGAACCCGAGGAAAAGAATTTTTCTGTGAAATTATTTTTCTAAAATTATTAAGGAAAATGGAAATAAAAATTAATTAAAAGACTATAGTATCGGGCTCGTATTTTGGTTTCGACACCCGGAACAAGTCTTAAATATGTGTTAAGTGCTTTCTGTAAAGTTTGGTTGAAATCAGACGTCGTTTGACATGTTTCGGACTATAAGTTCCAAATTTGAAAGTTTATGAAGCTTGGAAGAAAATCATGTGTTTTGAGGCTTGATTCTATGTATATGATGTTATTTTGACGACTTGATCGCACGAGTAAGTCCGTAAGATATTTTTGAGGTTGTATGTATGTTTAGGTTGGAGCCCCGAGGGCTCGAGTGAGATTTGGATAGGTGTCGAGTTGCATTTTTGAACCTTTGAAAAATCTGGTATCCTTCAGTTCTGCAGGCTTTGCAATTGCGAAGCCAGCATTCGCAAAAGCGAACTCGCAATTGCGAGCTTCCCATCGCAAATGCGATCCTTCACCTGGGCAGCAATCTTCGCAAATGCGAAGTAATTCATCGCAAATGCGATGCCTGCCCATGAGCCTAGCCTTCGCAAATGCGAAGAGTTCAATCGCAAATGCGATGCCCGCCTATAGCCTCCTCTTTCGAATTTGCGACAGTTTTTCTCGCAAATGCGAACCTTCCACTTTTCTTCAGAGTTCGTAAATGCAAAATAGTCCTCGCATTTCCTAGATTTTGCAGGGTTCACAATTGCGAACCCAAGTTCGCAATTCCCACATCTGAGGCCTGCATTTTTCATACTTAGACAATTTTTAGCTTCATTTTTCACATTCTTTCAAACCCAAACACCCATTGGCGATTTTTCAAGAACTCTTCATTCTCCAATTCAATTGTAAGTTGATTTTCACTTAATTTCTTCAATCTTTAATATCATTTATCATGTTTTCATCTTAAAATCAAGGTTTTTCATGAGTGAAAATGAGGATTTTGGGTAGAATCTAGGTTTTCTTAAAATTGGGGATTTGAACTTCAATTTGAGATTCGATTTCAAAATAAATCATAGATATGAACTCGTGGGGGAATGGTAACCTGATTTTGGTTCGAACCTCGAATTTTGACCACGTGGTCCCGGGGGCATTTTGGAAAATTTTGAGTAAAACTTTGGGAAATTCATTTTCATGCATTCAAATTGATTCAATTAGCATTTGTTGATACATTCAAGTAATTTGTGACTAGATTCGAGTGGTTTTGTGGTGAATTCGAAGGATAAAGCTATACTAGAAGATTGAGTTGAGTTGGGAGCATTCGAGTAAGTGTTTGATCTAACTTTGGCTTCAGGGAATATGATTAGGGTGTTGTTTGCTAATTGCTAAATGTTGAGTGCGGTGTATAGGCATGGTGATGAGTTTCTATACACCGGTGTCTAGCATGACCGTGGGTCCTTGTTTGTACTTATTCCGATATTGTTATGACTCTACCATGTTAATTGATGAATCCTATGAAATGTGAGGAGTATGAGGATTGATTGTGGGTTGTAAATTCTTTGGAGCGTTGGATCGAACAATAAAAAGAATATTGGGTAAGAAATGAAGGAAATAGAAAGTATTATGATTAATCCCTTGCCGGGATTTAGCTGTTAATTGTATAATTTCCTTGTCGGGACATTTCTTATTATTTGTTTATCCTCTCGCCCCGGTTGGTTGTGATTACTGTTTGGGTGAGGAAGAGTGATAATGCACGAAGGGTCATTCCGTGCCATATTTTGATTATAATGCATGAAGGGTCATTCCGTGCCATGTTTTGATTATATTTGTACGAAGGGTCATTCCGTGCCATGTTTTGATTATATTTGCACGAATGGTCATTCTGTGTCCATGTTTCGATTATATTTGCACGAAGGGTCATTCCGTGCCATGTTTTGATTATATTTGCACGAAGGGTCATTCCGTGCCATGTTTTGATTATATTTGCACGAAGGGTCATTCCGTGCCATGTTTTGATTAATTATGCACGAATGGGCATTCCGTGCTCTGATTTGATTATAATTGCACGAAGGATCATTCCGTGCCATGATATGAGAGTTATGTGAGGGAAAGCACGAAGGGTGATGCCGTACACTTTATTTGATTGCTTCCGGTGAGAATGAGAGTAAAAGCACGAAGGCTGATGCCGTGCAACTATTGATTTTCCTGCTCTCATTAATTATTGTTATTACCCTATTTCTTACTTAAATTGTTGACTTTATATCTGGAATGTACTCCCCTATAGTATGTTTCCCTCCCTCTTAACTATTTAATTTCTGTATTCTTCCCTTTTATTGTATATATATATATATATATTGAACTGTACAGGTTGATTGGTAGTCCTGTCTAGCCTCGTCACTACTTCGCCGGGGTTAGGCCAGGCACTTACCGGCACATGGGGTCGGTTGTGCTGATGCTACACTTCTGTGCTCTTTTGCACAGATCACGGTACCGGAGCATCTTTTGGACCACAGCAGTAGGATATTGATCGGGAGCTGACTTTAGTCCAGGGACTTTTGAGGTATCCTAGCTGACGTTCGCAGGCCGGAGTCCCTTCTTTGTTATAGTTTGCTTTCCTTGTACCGAGACAAATATTGATGTATTTCTATTCAGACTTGTTTGTAGCACTCTTTAGTAGCTCGTGAGTTAGCGACACCAGTCTTGGGTAGAGGTTAAATTTTCGCATTTTGGGTTTTCAGTTATCTATGTTTTAAAGAATTCCGCTTTTATTTAAATGACTCGTTATAATTATTATTGTTGGGATGTTATCAGGAAATGTTTAAATGCTTTGCTTGCCTAGCTCCGACAATAGGCGCCATCACGACTCCCGATGGTGGGAAATTCGGGTCGTGACAAGTTGGTATCAGTGCTCTAGGTTACATAGGTTTCGCTACTCACGGACAAAATTGGTAGAGTCTGAGGGATCGGTACAGAGACGTCTGTATTTATCCCCCAAAGGCTACGGAGTTAGGAAAATTTCACCTTGTTCTTTCTTGTCGTGTGATTCTGTTTCTCGAATACTAATTGTCTTTCTACTCTGTTCTTCGTAGATGGCGAGAACACGTGCTTCCTCTTCTATTGCGCAGTAGCCCGAGCCCCTAGCAGCAGCTCCTGCGAGGGGCAGAGGCCGAGACAGGGGCAGAGTTCAGCCCTGGGCAGCAGTCCCAGAGGTGGAGCCTCATATTGACTATGATGAGGAGGTTCCAGTCCCAGCAGCTCCGGTGGGCCTAGCTCAGGTCCCAGGAGGGGTCATGGTCACCCCAGATCTTCAGGACGCTTTAGTCAGATTGGCAGGCTTTATGGAGAGCGTCACTAGAGCGGGTTTGCTTCCAGCAGCACCAGCCACTTCTCAGACTGGAGGAGGAGTTCAGACTCCTGCTAAACGTACTCTGGAGCAGGTAGCTCCCGAGGCTCATGCCCTAGTGGTTCAGCTAGCTGTGGCAGCTCAGCCAGTTATTGCAGCCCAGACCGGCGATGGAGCGGCGATGTCTTCAGATGCTTTTTGGAGACTTGATAGGTTCTCCAAGCTCTTCAGATGCTTTTTGGAGACTTGAGGTATCCTAGCTGACGTTCCCAGGCCGGAGTCCCTTCTTTGTTATAGTTTGTTTTCCTTGTACCGAGACAAACATAGATGTATTTCTATTCAGACTTGTTTGTAGCACTCTTTAGTAGCTCGTGAGTTAGCGACACCAGTCTTGAGTAGAGAAATGTTAAACTTCCGCATTTTGGGTTTTCACTTATCTATGTTTTAAAAACTTTCGCTTTTATTTAAATGACTCGTTATAATTATTATTGTTGGGATGTTATCAGGAAATGTTTAAATGCTTGGCTTGCCTAGCTCCGACAGTAGGCGCCATCACGACTCCCGATGGCGGGAAATCCTGGTCGTGACAGTTAATTAGAGTGAACAGGTTGATAGTTCTTGGAGAGCCTCGCACTTGTTCGTTTGGGCGGAGATTTTGTTTATTGTTATGGTCTTTTCTTTGAATTCTTAGAGTCGCTCTATAGTCATTCTTTTAGAGTCTTGAGTATTCTTTTGTTATTATGGTCTTATGATGAGTATTGTACTTTCTTATCGAATTAAAGATAAATTAATATTTCTGGTTGATAGTGGGTTGATTAGTAATGGTGAAGACCTGTTTTAGTTAATTAATATGTTGTCAATTTTTTGATTTGATATTAGGATGGTTGTTTGTTTGTTTCGAGACAGGGAAATTTCTAGATATTCCAAAAAAGGGAAAACTCTATCCGATTTCTTGTAAAATACCGATGAGGTAAAATACCGATGAGGCTTACTTGGGAGCACTTGCTCCTTAGCGCCGGTCACAATCCTAAATCGAGTCGTGACACTAGGACTAAGGAAATTGTGCACGATTCTCTTACTCCCCTTTGTTTCAATTTGTTTGAACCCGTTTAAATTTCGAGGGTCAAATTGACTAATCTCTATTTGAATTTCGACATAATTTTTATTTTTACATATTTAGAAACTACATAACAAAGTATTATTAAGTCATAATACAGTTCAACATATTTAATAACTATTTGCCAAAAATATGATCAAAAGAATCTTGTTTAAAATAAAAAGTTCATTCTTTTTAAAAGAGAAAGTATCATTTTATTGTGAGAACATATAATATAAGTGAGATTATTTCTTCTATATACGTAGGAAGAGTGTATTGGAATTTACATTATAAATAAGGGGTAAAAGGGCAGGAGAATTAGGTTAATGTAAATCAAGAATTCTCAAAGTTTATCCTCCTGTGATCTCTCCAAAACAAAAATGTTGCCCTTGTCATCTCTGCCTATCCTCAAATTCTCATCAACATATCTACATTTTTCAGATTATGGATAACAGATTTTCAACTCTATGTACCATTTTAAGTTAGCAACGTAAAATACATACTAATAGAAAATAAAAAATAATATAAATTGTAATAAGAACTTAAAATTAGTGAAAAAAGGATACGTAATCTCAAGCCAGCCTTCTGGGTTGAAGATGCCAAGAAGAAGATCGTAGTTCTTCTGAAACACGTTCATCAACTGTTCCAATTTCAAGCATAAAAATTTATTATTAGCTTTTTTTTCCTCTTTCTTTCCTGAGAAAATATTTGTAAACTAATTTTTAATGTATAATTCCTCCGTCATAAAAATGTCATGATTTTCCCTTTTTTTGAAAGGATAATTGCACTAACTTTTTTTTGAAGAATGATAGAAGACAGGACAATTGAGTTTATGAGAATAATTTTATAACTTAAAACTTACACAAAATTAACAAATTCAGAGCATTCCAATTTACAAATGTCAGTACTTGCTTTTAGCGGAAGATAATCGGCACCTAATGTTTACATCAAATCTAGCAATTAATCGTAAGAGACATATATTAAAATGAAAAATACGTTATTACTTAACTATGTAATATATATATATGTCTTGCATTCATTTGTTTGGTACAAACACAATATGCATATAACTTTTTCATCGCCCTAGATCAATCAATTTTAAAAGAAAACTTCGGTAAAAATGATACTGTATAGTTGCTTTTAAAATAATAGTCGAAAAATACATAATTTTCTGTATATATATAGAAAAAATATACAAATTTAATACATTTTTGCTGCTATCGAATTTAAATAGTTTCGATCGCGAGCTAAAAATGGCTTTTTGATCAAAACTCTGTCGTTATTTGGAGAATGACAGTTCTAATTTTGCCCCGAGAAAACTAATTGGAATTACCTTTTCGCAATGAAGGAAACATTGTTAATTCATACCTGGTCTGGTATTATTGCAGAATTGTTGTAGAAAATGTCAACTCTCTACATTGAAAAAGTCAAATTAAAAACCATAAAGAGGAAATTAAAAAAAGAAAAGAAAAGAGTATCTGAAAAAAAGTAGAGAAATCTCAACTGATTTGGATGCGATCCTGAAGATGGCTTCGATCCTTAGCTCTCCACTCAATAAACTTAATCCTCTCGCATTAAACTTTATTACATTCACAGCTTTTCCCTTCATTTATCATCATCAAAATGTTTTGAATTAGTCCAAAATGACAAATAAACAGTAATAATCTTTAATATATCATGTTGCAGATATCCAAATTTCTTAACTATATACTCCATTTGTTCCTAACAAATTCCAAATTTTCATTTTATAGTTATACCCAAAAGTGGAAAATTTCTCAAAGATGAGAAAATTGTTAAACATTGTAAGATTTTAATTTCTCATGTTGCTATGTAGCAATAAAGAGTTGAGATGGAAAAAACCCAAGTATGTGTTCATAGTACACTTTTTCAGGAAAGGGTGGCAATAAATTGTTTTATCTATTAAATTATATATATATATAT
>MU674367.1:79944-97045 GCA_026770625.1 Nicotiana glauca | reverse complement strand
GTTCTACCCAAAATCCCTATTTTCACCCATGGAAATCCTTGATTTTAAGATGAAAACATGATAAATGATATAAATGATTGAAGGGATTAAGTAAAAATTGACTTACAAATGATTTGGGGAAGAAAGCTTTCTTGGAAAATTACCTATGGAGTGTTTTGAGTTGAAGGAATGAGGAAATGAGGTGAAAATTCGTCTAAGTATGAAAATTGCAGGTTGCAGATGTGGGAAATGCGAACCCCGACCAAATATGGGAATTGCCAAGTCGAGTTCTCATTTGCGAACTCTGAAGGATACTGGGAGGTTCGCATTTGAAAAAAATTGGTCGCATTTGCGAAGGTTCACTACCGCATTTGCGGACAGTCATTCGCATTTGCGAAGACTGGGATCGTAGGCGGGCATCGCATTTGCGATAATTTTCTTCGCATTTGCGAAGATCACTGCCCAGGTGAAAGATCGCATTTGCGATGAGAAACTCGCAATTTCGAGTTCGCATTTGCGAGTACTGGCTTCGCAAATGCGAAGCCTGCAGAACTGAACGATACCAGATTTTTACAAATCAGAAAATGCAATCCGATGCCTATCCAAAACTCTCCCGAGCCCTCGGGGCTCCTAACCAATTATGCAAAAAAACTTCAAAAACATCCTACGGAATTACTCACGCGATCAAATCGCCAAAATAACATCATATACGTAGAATCAAGCCTCAAAACACATGATTTTCTTCTAAGCTTCATAAACTTTCAAATTTAGAACTTATAGTCCAAAACACGTCATACGACGTCCATTTTCAACCAAACTATACAGGTAGCGCTTAACACATATTTAAGACTTGTACCGGGCGTCGGAACCAAAATACGAGCCCGATACCATCACTTTTGATCAAATTTCATTTTTATTTTACTTAAATATTTTCAGAAAACTAATTTCATGGAAAAACTCATTCCTCGGGCCTGGGACATCGGAATTTGATTCCGGGCATACGCTCAAGTCCCATATTTTCTACGGACCCTCCGGGACTGTCAAATCACGGGTCCGCATCCGTTTACCAAAAATATTGACCGAAGTCAACTTTAACCATATTAATATCAAAATTCATCATTTTTCACACAGAATTTATATTTAAGCCTTCCGGCACACGCCCGGTCTGCGCACGCAAATCGAGGCAAGTAAAAGTGAGGTTTTCAATGCCTCAGAAGCACGGAACGAATGAGGAAACAGGTGATGACCCCTTGGGTCATCACAAAGGTCATGCGGACACTAGCAGCTACCTTGCAATCTCCACAGATAGCCAGCCAGAACTCAAGATCGCCGCGCTCTAACTCACCTAGATCTGCACATAAAGTGCAGGGTGTAGTATGAGTAAAACCAACACAGTAGTAACATAAATAAATAAGGAACTGAGCAGTCGTGACGAGCTGAGCAAAATAGTTCAATTATTTATTTTTCAAAATTTTAAAAATAACAGGAATAAATAGGTAAATTCCATAAATCAGTAAATGCCACAAAGAAATTTAACAGATAAATGCAGCAACAACAAAAGTAAATGCAACCTCACAACAATGTCACTCCATCACTTTAAACTTGCACTCAGCACTCAACACTCAACACTCAACACTCTGCGCTTACTGGGGGTGTGTACAGACTCCGGAGGGGCTCCCAAAGCCCAAGCTCTAAGCACGGACAACTCACATGCTACCATATTAATCTGGATCCGCACGGTCGACTCACGTGGCACGCGGACAACTCACACGCTATGATATCAATACCTGGACTCGCACGGTCAACTCACGTGCTATGCTGACAACTCACGCACTATGATATTAATATCCTCACAACCAGGTCCTCAGCCTCACTCAATCATGTACCTCTCTAGCCTCACCATCATCAACAAATAAGGGGACACAACCCACATCAAGTATCACAACATATTACCAAATAATAGAGACTGAGGTAAACATGTACAATAATTTCTATGACTGAGTACAAATAATATGAGAATGAATAAAGTCTAAGCATGATCTCTAACATGAAGGCAAACATGTTCCACAACAAGTAAACACATAACCACAGATAATAACCATTAGGCCCCACAGCCTCACGGGATGGACCAAGTCTCAATCCCTCGCGGTGAACACCCACACGCCCGTCAACTAGCGTGTGTATCACCACCTAACAATCACATGATATCAATGTCTCCGGATTTATACCCTCAAAGCCAGAGTTAAAACTGTTACTTACCTCAACCGCATAAAATTCTACTTCGGGATGCCCTCGTCTCTGGACTCGGTCTCCAAAAGCTCTGAATCTAACCATAATCAGATTAATACCATCACCATATGCTAAAGAATCGAATTCTACAACAAAAACTATAAAATATGTCAAAAATCCGAAATTGGCCAAAATTCGACCCCCGAGCTCACGTCTCGGAATTAGTCAAAAATGGCAGAATTATAATCCTTGTCCTCTCCCAAGTCTAACCATATACAATTTGTCAAAATCGGACTCCGTTTGGTCCCTCAAATCCTCACTTAAACTCTCTAAAAATCAAACCCTAACTCCCTCAATTTCACTTTGAACTCATCAATCAAATCCCAAAAATGAAGATAGATTCATAAAATATAACCAAAACCGAGTAGCGAAATCTTACCCCAATTCATATGATGAAAATCACCTCCAAAATCGCCCAAATCCGAGCTCCCATCTAAAAATATAACCGAATGAACAAACCCTAGTTTTATATTATTTTTTTCTGCCAACTATTCTGCCTCTTTTCTCATGCCAAACGATTCCGAAACTTGTATTTTATGCCTCCAATGTATTCCTTGTGAAATTCTAGTCAAGTTAGGTATTTGAATCACTCAATTTGACCTTATACTGAATGAGATATGTAGGTTTTAATATTTACATATAGTGCAATTTTTAAATACGCTACTAGTGGCAATTTCGTAATTAAACTGACAAATCTTGCAACCTAATTCTTAGTAAAATAATAATAAAATCCTCATACGATGTCCAAATTCGACGATTCTTGTTGCTACGGGTTCGTAATTACGATACAGATATAATGATTCAATCAAAAAAGAAATCGGAGCTCATTTGTTCAATATGATATCATTTATGCTTGAAAAAACGACGTCAAAACATAAGAAAAACGAGCGCAACATAGCCCGAACCTATTGAAAACTCACCCGAGGCCCTTGGGACCTCAACCAATAATTTCAATAAGTCATAAATCACTAACCGAACTTAGTCGAACCTTCTGAACACCTAAATCAACACCGAAACACCAAATCAACCTCGAATTCAAGCCTAAGAACTTATAAACTTCCAACTTTTGCCAGTTCAAGCCTTATTCTGCCATAGACCTCCAAATTATATTCTGGACACACTCCTAAGTCTAAAATCACCCAACAAAGCTAATCGAATCATAAAAATCCAAATTCGAATTCTTTTACTCATAAGTCAACTTTCGATTGACTTTTCTAACTTAGCTTTCTAATTAAGAGACTAAGTGATCATTTCACTCCAAAACTACTCTAAACCCAAACCTACCAACTCGATAAAACTCAACACAGATTAACAACACATAAAGAAATAGAAATGAGAGAAACGGGGCTACAACTCTTAGAACGTCTAGCCGGGTTGTTACATCCTCCCTCTCTTAAACAAACGTTCGTCCTCAAACGAGTCTAAAAACAAACCTGGAGCCTCAAATAGGTGAAACCTTCAGCATACCTTCTCGTCACATTCAAAACATATGAACTCATTTCGTAGTTACATCATACTCATGACATAGCTTTAAAATCACGAATCCTACTAATAGGGACACAACCAGACATATAAGCACGTGCTCACACAATCAAAATTTTCATACTCTAGCTACAGACAAAACTCAGCCTCAAGTACCTCAGACTGGCCCTACTCAACACATAAAGATCATATTTCGCACCTCATATAGGGAACCACGATCCGTCGATGCACAACTAATACCGAGTGCTTATGTGCGCATATGAATGCGTGGAAGGAATTCAAAGAGTTACACTTCAAGCAGAATCAATACTGCACGATAAGAATTCAAGAATGTGAAGTTTTCCTAAAGGTTCTGCAGCCTCTCGAAGATAAGTACAGACGTCTCCGTACCTATCCGCAAGACTCTACTAAACCCGCTCATGGCTCGTGAGACCTATTTAACCTAGGCTCTGATACCAACTTGTCACAACCCAAAATCTAACCATGGTCATGATGGCGCCTATCGTGTTACAAGGAAAGCCTATTTCCCAA
Organism: Nicotiana glauca; assembly: GCA_026770625.1. NCBI lineage: Eukaryota > Viridiplantae > Streptophyta > Magnoliopsida > Solanales > Solanaceae > Nicotiana > Nicotiana glauca. The sequence goes on along the minus strand of MU674367.1, from coordinate 92,764 downwards.
AATATTAATACTAATTAATTTTAAGGATTTAATAAAACAATACCAATATTCAAACTTCTCATGACTAAATCAACTATAAATATAATTAATATAAAAATACTGAAGCTAGCCCCAAATATCAGGTGTCACTAAGTCATGAGCGTCTAAAACTATGAACTAAGATATATAAACTGTCTAACTGTCCAAAAGAAGAAATGACAAGAGGAGTAACAAGGTCCTGCGGACACTAGCAGCTACCTTGCAATCTTCACAGATAGCCGGCCAGAACTCAAGATCACTGCGTTCTAACTCACCTGGATCTACACATAAAGTGCAGGGTGTAGTATGAGTACAACCAACTCAGTAGTAACAGAAATAACTAAGGAACTGAGCAGTAGTGACGAGATGAGAAAAACAGTTCAATTTATTATTTTTCAAAATTTTAGAAATAACAAGAATAAACAGGTAAATTCCATAACTCAGTAAATGCCACAAAGAAATTTAACAGATAAATGTAGCAACAACCAAAGTAAATGCAACCTCACAACAATGTCACACCATCACTCAGCACTCACACTCAACACTCAACACTCAATACACTCAACACTCTACGCTTACTTGGGGTGTGTACAGACACCAGAGGGGCTCCTAAAGCCCAAGCGCTAAGCACGGACAACTCACGTGCTACCATATCAATACCTGGATCCTCACGGTCAACTCACATGCTACGTGGACAACTCACGCGCTATGGTATCAATACCTGGACCCGCACGGTCAACTCACGTGCTATGCAGACAACTCACGTGCTACGGTATTAATATCCTTACAACCAGGCCCTTGGCCTCACTCAATCATGTACCTCACTAGCCTTACCATCATCAGCAAATAAGGGGACACAACCCACATCAAGTATCACAGCATATTACCAAATAATAGAGACTCAGGTAAACATGTACAATAATTTCTATGACTGAGTACAAATAATGTGAGAATGAATAAAGTCTAAGCATGATCTCTAACATGAAGGCAAACAAGTTCAACAACAAGTAAACACATAACCATAGATAACAACCATTAGGCCGCACAGCCTCACGGGATGGACCAAGTCTTAATCCCTTATGGTGAACACCCACACGCCCGTCACCTAGAGAGGGTATCACCACCAAACAATCACATGATATCAATGTCTCCGGGTTTATACCCTCAAAGCCAGAGTTAAAACTGTTACTTACCTCAACCTCATAAAATTCTACTTCGGGATGCCCTCGTCTCTGGACTCGGTCTCCAAAAGCTCTGAATCTAACCATAATCAGATTAATACCGTCACCATATGCTAAAGAATCGAATTCCACAACAAAAACTATAAAATATGTCAAAAATCCAAAATTGGCCAAAATTCGACCCCCCGAGCTCACGTCTCGGAATCAGTCAAAAATGGCAGAATTATAATCCTCGTCCTCTCCCAAGTCTAACCATATATGATTTGTCAAAATCGGACTCCGTTTGGTCCCTCAAATCCTCACTTAAACTCTCCAAAACTCAAACCTTAACTTCCTCAAGTTCACTTTGAACTCATCAATCAAATCCCAAAAACGAAGATCGATTCATAAAATATAACCAAAACCGAGTAGAGAACTCTTACACCAATCCATATGATGAAAATCGCCTCCAAAATCGCCCAAATCCGAGCTCCCATCTCAAAATATGACCGAATGAACAAATCCTAGTTTTATATTTTTTTTCTGTCAGCTATTCTGCCTCTTTTCTCATGCCAAACGATTCCGAAACTCGTCTTTTATACCTCCAATGGATTCCTTGTGAAATTCTAGTCACGTTAGGCTTTTGAATCACTCAATTTGACCTTATAATGAATGAGATATGTAGGTTTTAATATTTACAAATACTGCAAATTTTTAAATACGCTGGTAGTGGCAATTTCGTAATTAAACTGAAAAATCTTGCAACCTAATTCTTAGTAAAATAACCATAAAATCCTCATACGATGTCCAAATTTGGCGATTCTTTTTGCTACAGGCCCGTAATTACGATACGGATCTAATGCTTCAATCAAAAAAGAAATCAGCGTTCATTTGTTCAATATGATATCATTTATGCTTAAAAAAATGACGTCGAAACATAAGAAAAACGAGCGCAACACAACCCGAACCTATTCAAAACTCACCCAAGGCCCTCGGGACCTCAACCAATAATTTCAACATGTCATAACTCACTAACCGAACTTAGTCGAACCTTCTGAACAACCAAATCAACACCAAAACACCAAATCAACATCGAATTCAAGCCTAAGAACTTCTAAACTTTCAACTTTTGCCAGTTTAAGCCTAATTCTACCACAGACCTTCAAATTATATTCTGGACACACTTCTAAGTCAAAAATCACCCAACGAAGCTAATCAAATCATAAAAATCCAAATCTAAATTCTTTTACTCATAAGTCAACTTTCGGTTGACTTTTCTAACTTAATTTTCTAATTAAGAGACTAAGTGATCCTTTCACTCCAAAACTACTCTAAACCCAAACGTACCAACTCGATAAAACTCAATACAGCTTAACAACATATAAATAAATAGAAATGAGAGAAACGGGGCTACAACTCTTAGAACGACTAACCGGGTTATTACCCGAATTGCGGTTGATAGGTGAGATTTTGATCCGAGGGTCGAAATGGAATTTCGAGAGTTGCTGTAGCTTTTGTTAAGTGATTTGGGATGTGTGTGTAAAGTTTCATGTCATTCGGACGTCGTTTGGTTGAGTTTTTTATCGAATGCGTGTTTTAGAAGTTTTTGAAGAACTTAGGCTTGAATCTGATGTAATTTGATGGTTTTGGTGTTGGTTGAGGTGTTTTGATGATTGGAGCAAGTTTGAATGATGTTTTCGGATGGGTTGGCACTTTTGGTTGAGGTCCCGGGGGCCTCGGGTTATTTTGGATGGCTATCGGGATGAATTTAGGACTTGTGTTGTTTCAGAGATTGCTGGTTCTGGTATTGCCGCATCTGAGGAATTGGGACCGCAGATGCGGGAAGGGGGATCGCAGGTGCGAGTTTTCTTGGAAGGTTGGTTTTTCGCAGGTGCGGGCGTGGAGCCGCATCTGCGGTGCTGCAGATGCGGCGTTGGCATCACAGGTGCGGATATTGGCAATTGGGGATTTCTGTAGAAGTGGAGTCCGCAGATGTAGACCTTGACCGTAGAAGTGGTCCGGACATTTAAGTAGATCTTCGCAGAAGCAGAAACTGCAGATGCGAAAAAAAAGTGCTGGACAGAAGGGTTTTTAAGTTCATTTTTGTTCCGCGAGCTAGGTTATTTTTCCACCATTTTTAGCATCCTTGAGAGCTTTTGGACGGGAATTGAAGGGAATTTCGACTGGGATTGATTGGAGGTGAGTTGTATGATCTTAAAACATGATTATTTTGTGAGATCAACCTTGAAATTTATGGAAATTAAGCCGAAAATTGAAGAATTAGGACTTGAGTTTTTGATATGTCAAATTGGGATTTGATGGGTTATTTGAGCTCGGATTTGAGAGTTCTTGGTATGTATGAACCCGTGAGAAGATAAGGAATCTATTAATGTGAAATTTTTTGAGATTTGATAAGTGGGCCCAAGGTTCGGGTTTTGCTAATTTCGAGATTTTTAATATTTTTCGATTATTTTCGATTGGGTATTATTCCATTGGCATATTATGACGTATTCGTTCTGGCTTTGGATAGATTCGACGCGCGTGGTGGCCGATTTGCGGAGAAAGGGCATCGTGAGCTAGGGATTTCACCGGTTCGAGGTGAGTAATGATTGTAAATGATATCCTGAGGGTTTGAAACCCCGGATTTACACAACGTAGTGCTATATTAAGGTGAAACACGCGCTTAATGACGAGCGCGAGGTTATTTACTATTGGGGATTGTGACTTGGTCCGTCCTGATTGATGTTTTTACTGCGTATTTGACTAAGATATATTTGTTATCAACATGATTTGGGCTTATTGCCATATTTTGGGCTTCATGCCGACTATTTGATCCTTCGTGGACTTTTATCACTGTTTCCTCACTATTTTGATATATTACTTGAACTCAATCCTATCAATTATTTCTGTTTTACAAACTCAACCACTTTTAATTGAATTTTGAAACTTAAATGATGTTTCCGCTGTTGTTTCGGCTGAGCAGTACTATTTCATTGATGCCCGAGGGGCTTACGATGTTTTCTGGACTGAGCGAGGCCGAGGGCCATATGTGAGGATATGCTGAGTGATGTGAGGCCGAGGGCCTGAGATACATTTATATGCCACGAGGTGGCATGAGTGACGTGAGGAGGCTTTCAGGCCTTCTGAGTGATGTGAGGAGGCTTTCAGGCCTTATGAGTGATGAGAGGAGGATTTCAGGCCTTGTGAGTGATGTGTGGAGGCTTTTAGGCTTTCTGAGTGATGTTAGAAGGCTTTCAGGCCTTATATTAATATAGCGCTTGGGCCGTAAGGGCCCCCCGAAGTCAGCATAGCCACAGTGAGCGTGGGTACCCATATGATTTGAGAGTGAGCCCGAGGGGCTGATGCTATGCTGAGTAACTGATACTGAGCCCAAGGGGCTGATACTATTCTGAGCGATTGATATTGAGTCCGAGGGGCCGGTACTGTTTTGAGATATTTCCCGAGGGGCAAACTTTTATGTGCTCATCTTGCATATTTACTTGCCTATTTACCTGTTATATTGTGGTATTTGTGCTCGAGGGGCAGATTTTCTGTGCGTATCGGCATTAACTATTTTTAAATCATTTCGTAACTGTTGAAAAGATCATCTTCAAAAGAGATTTAAACTGAGCCAAGATATTTCCAAAGATTTTACGATTTCACCATTTTCTCAAAGGATTGTACCCTGCTTCTATACAACATGATGGTTTGCTTTACGTGATTTCTTACTGCTCTGTTGTTATTTACCTTTATTACTCACTGAGTTAGGTATTCACTTTACACCCTGCACCTCGTGTGCAAATGCAGGTATCTATTCACCCGGTAGTGGGTTTTGGCCGATTAGAGGCAGAGTTACATGAGTTAAGGAGGTGACTGCCAGCGTTCGTAGAACCATGTTTCTCTCTTTTGTTCATTATTCTGGTTTTGTATATTTTAGACCTTGTAGTGGATTTACATTCTGATAGATGCTCGTGACTTGTGAAACCCCGATTAGGGCTGTGTTGGGTTGTATTTCCGCTAATTAATATTATTAAGCCATATTTAAGCTGTTTATATATGTATAACTATTTTTGAAAAGATGAATTGGGTTAGTTGGCTGGCCTCGTCTTTACGAGAGGCGCCATCATGACCAGTGCGGGGTTTGGATCGTGACAAGTTGGTATTAGAGCTTAGGTTACTAGGTCTCATGAGTCATGAGTAGTTTTAGTAAAGTCTCACAGATCGGTACGGAGACGTCTGTATTTATACTCGAAAGGCTGCATAACCTTTAGGAAAACTTCACATTCTTGAATTCTTATCGTGCGTCCTTGATTCAGCTTGAAAAGAAACTCTTAAAATTCCTTCCATGCATTTGTATGCGTGCAAGAGCGCTCAGCATCAGATGTGCCTTGATGGCTTGTGATTCCCCGATCGAGGGGCAAAATGTGATCTTTGTGAGTTTGATGTTGGGCCAGTCTGGAGGACTCGAGGTAGGATCTTTGCCAATGGCTTAAGCACTAAGGTGCTGATTGTGTGAGTAAGTATTTTGAACATATATGTTTGGCAGTGTCACTATTAGTGGAAGTGACTATTGAATAGCCATATGATGAGTATGTTAGTACTGCGGGATGTATCTATGTAACTTGGAAGTGAGGAGGAAGGCCTGCGAGATGATAGATGAACTATTAAGTGTATGATTTCCATTGTGATTGGATGTGTAGCTCCGAGTTATTGGCGCGTGAAAAACCTTTTCGTGTCTCCTAGTTAGGAGTGAAGTAAATTTCATATTGCGGTATAAGTTCAGACTCAGGAAGATTAAGTGGCTGTGTAATGTGTATGACGGTGGAAGGTACACAGAAATGTTATATTGAGATGGGTTATCTCCTGCAGAGTGTTCTGAAGTGGTGTGACCCTTATGTGTATGTTAGAAGATCTCATGTGTACTTGAAGGGTACGTGTCAAAATTTTGGATCGCTTAAGAGAGTGGTCTTAACTGTGCGGGGATGAATGCGAGATTTGTAGAAGATTTTTCAGCACTGGATGATCTGTGTTTTCACAAACTTATAAATGATTTGAGTATAATCTCACTATGGTATTATGGCATCAATAGAGTAAAAGGTGTTATGAGTTATTGAGTGTATCTCGATCCATAGCTTCGAGCCAAGTGGGGGAGTCTGCTGTGAGCAGTTGATTGCACGGTTAAGTGCTATGTTGGTTCCAGTTTAGGGCACGCGAGTGAATTAGCTATGTCTAGAGTAAAGGAAAAGTTTGACAAAGGTCATATTATGCTTCATAGAGTATGAGAATCACGGAATGTCTAGAGTGTTGTTGGTAAAGAGTGCTCGGCGCATAGAGCAGGAAGTTGCTTGGTTGTATTGGGAGGAAGAGTTTATTTTTGTGGTATCGGAGTACCAATGAGGCACGGGTGGTTCTGTTCATTAGGTCAGGTAAGTTGCAGTTTGAATAAGAGTGAATGACTTTCGAGAATAGTTCTAATGTGTTCAAGATTCTACAGGGAACAATCGGGTATCTTAAGGTTGTGTTTGTGGCCAGAGACTGTGTTTTCCTTGGAAGAGGTCAAGACTTGTTATATTTTTATGTTAATTATGGAATTCTATGTATCAGTATCAAGAAAGTAAAGGTAACAAATTTAGAATCGCAGGAGGTTCTTCAGAGTAAGGTATTCTGGGATGTGGTATTTCTAGGAATATTTGAGAGAGTATTCAACGGCTTATGAGTCTTAGACAGTGTGGTCTTGTGCTTGGGTCTCATGTAGTGAGCCTGGGGTTGAGGAATTGGGGTACTACAGCAAGATGGCATATCAAGTTGAAAATGAATCAGAAGAAAATGTAGATAGATGGAGTAGCATGTTAATAGACTGAATCGATATGGTAAGGTTATGATTAATTCTTTGTATGTGTTCGAGGTAATGGGTTCTTACAGGTATTTTGCAGCAATGCTCATGGGTTTTGATGGCTTGATTAGCTTGGTCTGGTTATTTTTTTTTTGCCTTTCTTTAGGAGGATCTATAGTATTTCCACACTTTCCCTCCAGCTTGACTCGAACCCAGGACCTAATGGTCGTAGGTGGAGGTGCTTACCAATTGAACAAGCCTCACTTGTCCTTGGTCTAGTTAGAAAGATTTAGTCGTGGCAGTTTAATTTGTGTAAACAAAATTTGGAGAGTTCTTGTCGATTTCTACCGTGGTTGGAGAGGTGCATTTTCTACGAATATGAGAGGCATGGGATATGTAATGATTTTTCTTTTAGATGGGATCAATGGAAGTTCTTGGCTAGTTTAGTGTGTAGATGTCTATGGCTCGGAAGGCAGATAAAAGTTTTCCTGTTATACTTGGATGGTATGGCATATGCGGTACGTTGTGGAGGATCGAGATTGCGTGTATGAAGTTTCAGTTCAGTTTGGCGAGAGTATAGGTTTCAGAAAAAGGTCAATGTGATTAAGTTAATGGCACTTCAGTAGTATTGCGATACTTTCAGGCTGGATCGACTGCCGATATTCGAGTTGCTTGTATGGCACAAGGGAATTTTAGAATATCTTTCATAGAATGACTGAGTACTTGATGTGTGATATGTATTGGGATGGCGGAACCTGGGATCAGGTATGGTGATTTGTGTGCTACATGGAATTGGAGACTGGAAGTTCTCATTTCCAGGCTATGTTGTGATTCTAGATCGTGTGTATCAGCACTATTTAGTGACTGCCGAGATTTGGAGGTTCGAGTGGATCTTTCTTTGCTTGGTGTGTTAGATTTTGGATATGATATTGGGGTGTAAACTGGATGTTTCCGTATTGTGTTATTCTGGACTATTGCGATAAGATGGCGCGGTTGGCTATGTTGGGAAATGCCACGGAATGAGTGGCGATATTTGACGGATTGTGTCCTATTGGGGATTTCATATTTCAAAGACCTAGTGGACGACTGGGAAGGAATTGTCTTTCTTATTTTGGGCTTTTGTGATGAGTGTCAGTGCTAAGGTCCCTCATATTTATTCAGTTCCGGTGGTGAGGGACTTCTCGGATGTGTTTCTTGCAGCTGGGCATGTCGCCGAGCAAGGTTGTTGATTTAGGTATTGATTTGGTGCCTTGCATCATACAGTATGACACTGGTAGAGTTATAAAGGTAGAAGGAGCAGCTTCAGGTTTCCTTGATAAGGAGTTCGTTGGCAGGCCAATGTGGGTGAGTGTTCTATCTTGAGTCGCTTGGTTGGCTCCGAATGCTATTATTGAGGGTGGTATTGATCCGACCATTGTTGAGATTATCAGAGATCTGGGGAGATCTATGAGTTACCCTTCTGTGTTGCGAGATGTTATGATTTATTGGTTATAGGCACATATGGTGCGGTTCAATTGGGGTCTCTTAGAAGAATTCAAGCGGGAAGAGTAATTAAATGGTGTATCGATTATGTCTTACCGGTTTGCGTGGCATATGTTACTTGTTTCACCGTGGGTGTAATTATTTGCTTTGGATTCATACCTCAAATTGTGCGTGGTCATCGATTTTGATCATAGTGACTTGAGGTGTTTCATGTGTAGCAGTGTTTGGATAGGATCGCGCATTGTACCGAGGCTACGTGGAGATATGACCTTTCGGGGTAGATTTATGTGTTCTATTTCTATGAGGTAAGACGGGGTCTTAGCCTTGTGTTGTGATGGTACTGATGAGTTTGAGGAACAGCTCTTTCGTTTGAGGTCATTTTCATAATTTGAGTATATTCAGACCGTTTCTTTTTGGTGCGCGAAATATGCAAATTGTGGCTTAGGCCTATATTGTTGTGTCATGTCACCAGAGAGGTGTCTTGGGTTCGAGGTGACCGTTGGTGTCATTCATGAATACGAATGGATTTGATTTCAGCTTGTTGGAAGGATAATATTGAGGTTCGGCTCGAAAATCTGCTGTGGTATTAGCCAAAGGGGAAGTGACTTCATGAATGATTGACCTAAGAGATGGTTACGGTTTATTGCATGTTTCATTTATCATTATCAGTATATAGAAGTGTGGAATAAGACCTTAGTTGATAAGAGGTTTTCTATCGGTATTCGGGTATTGTGTGCAGCTGCTGTGAATAGAAGTTATCGTTTCGAGTGTTTGGGTTATGTGGTATATCATATAATTGCACCTGAGGTTGCTGGTATGGGTTATTACAGCTGGTTCAGGCTTATTCTGAATAGAGATGTGAGGTTCTGATCATGTGTATGATTTCGGAATGTGAAATGTGGTTCTATGGCTTATGGGCTAGATTGGATGGTGAAATTGCAGTTACAATGTGTTATCGGACCTATATGAGATAGGGATCACCCCCGGGTATATGCACGGTAAGGTTATTCAGCAATTGGTTGGCTTTTAGAACAGCTCCGGGTATGTTCGAGGACGAACGTGTGTTTAGGTGGGGGAGGATGTAACGACCCGACCGGTCATTTTGAACTTTTGCACTTTGATCGCCAGTTCTCAGGCATGACTTGCCCCGTGTTATATATTATGACGAATGTAGATTGTTGGTTTTGGTTTTCAGGAAAATTTGGGATGAATTTGAAAGAACCGTTTCAGTTGAAAGCTTTGAATTTCAAAGGTTTGATCGAGAGTTGACTTATTTTTATATGAGCTCGGATCGGAGTTTTTATGATTTGGTTAGCTTCGTTAGATGATTTGTAACTTAGGAGTGTGATCGGAGGTGATTTTGGAGGTCCGGTGTAGAATTAGACTTGAATTGGCGAAGTTAGTATTTTGGTGAATTCCAGTTGATAGGTGAGATTTTGATCCGAGGGTGGGAATGGAATTCTGAGAGTTGCTGTAGCTTCGTTAAATGATTTGGGACGTGTGTGTAAAGTTTCAAGTCATTCGGACGTCATTTGCTTGGGTATTTTATCGAATGCGTGTTTCTGAAGTTTTAGAAGAACTTAGTCTTGAATTCGAAGTAATTTGATGGTTTTGGTGTTGGTTGAGGTGTTTTGATGATTGGAGAAAGTTTGAATGATGTTTTCGGCTGGGTTGGCACTTTTGGTTTGGGTCCCGAGGGCCTCGGGGTGATTTCGGATGGCTATCGGGATGAATTTTGGACTTGTATTGTTTCAGGAATTGCTGGTTCTGGTATTTCCGCATCTGCGAAATTGGGACCACAGATGCAGTCAAGCAGATGCGGGAAGGGGGATCGCAGGTGCGAGTTTTATTGGAAGGTTGGTTTTTCACAGATGCAGGCGTGGAGCCGCATCTGCGGTGACGCAGATGTGGCGTTGGCATCGCAGATGCGGATATTGGCAATTGGGGATTTCCACAGAAACAGATGATTTTTCGCATGAGCGAAGTCCGCAGATGCGGACCTTGACCGTAGAAGCAGTCCGAACATTTAAGTGGATCTCCACGGAAGCGGAAACCACAGATGCGGTACTTGGATCGCAGATGCGAAAAAAAGTGCTGGACAGAAGGGTTTTTAAGTTCATTTTTGTTCTGCGAGCTAGGTTATTTTTCCACCATTTTTTAGCATCCTTGAGAGCTTTTGGACGGGAATTGAAGGGGATTTCAACTGGTATTGATTGGAGGTGAGTTCTATGATCTTAAAACACGATTATTATGTGAGATTAACCTTGAAATTTATGGAAATTAAGCCTAAAATTGAAGAACTAGGACTTGAGTTTTTGATATGTCAAATTGGGATTTGATGGCCCATTTGAGCTCAGATTTGAGAGTTCTTCGTATGTATGAACTCGTGAGAAGATAAGGAATCTATTAATGTGAAAATTTCTTAGATTTGAGAAGTGGGCCCGGGGCTCGGGTTTTGCTAATTTCGAGATTTTTAATATTTTTCGATTGTTTTCGATTGGGTATTGTTCCATTGGCATATTGTGACGTATTCGTTCTGGTTTTGGATAGATTCGACGCGTGTAGAGGCCGATTTACGAGGGAAAGGGCATCGCGAGCTAGGGATTTCACCGGTTCGAGGTGAGTAATGATTGTAAATGATATCCTGAGTGTTTGAAACCCCGGATTTGCACAACGTAGTGCTATATTGAGGTGAAACACGCGCTTAATGACGAGTGCAGGGTTATTTACTATTGGGGATTGTGACTTGGTCCATCTCGATTGATTTTTTTACCGCGTATTTGACTAAGATATGTTTGTTATCAACCTGATTTGGGCTTATTGCCATATTTTGGGCTTCGTGCCGACTATTTGATACTTCGTGGACTTTTATCACCGTTTCTTCACTATTTTGATATATTACTTGAACTCATGCCGACTATCTTACTGCTCAGTTGTTATTTACCTTTATTACTCACTGAGTTAGAGTACTCACTTTGCTCCCTGCACCTCGTGTGCAGATGCGGGTATCTATTCACCCGGTAGCGGGGTTTGGCCGATCAGAGGCAGAGTTACATGAGTTAAGGAGGTGACTGCCAGCGTTTGCAGCACCATATTTCTCTCTTTTGTTCATTATTCCGGTTTTGTATATTTTAGACCTTGTAGTGGATTTACATTCTGATAGATGCTCGTGACTTGTGACACCCCGATTAGGGTTGTGTTGGATTGTATTTCCACTAATTAATATTATTAAGTCATATTTAAGCTGTTTATTTATGTTTAACTATTTTTGAAAAGACGAGTTGGGTTACTTGGCTGGCCTCGTCTTCACGAGAGGCGCCATCACGACCAGTGCGGGGTTTGGGTCGTGACACAAAAATACCCGCCCCCAGTATGTCTGCATTTCAAATAATATACTTCTTATCAATTGTAGTCTGCCACTGTATGATAGTAACTTGGATGTCCAGCACTTTATTCTATTTGTAATCTTCTCCACAAGTGGCATACATTGCTGAACTGATAGCTTCCTTGAGGATAAGGGTACTCCCAGGTACTTGAATGGCAGGGCCTCCAGCTTGAATTGATAATCTGGGCGTACCATTTCTTTAAATCCTTGATTGACTCCAGCTACATAGATAGAACTTTTATCTAAATTAGCCATGAGTCCTGTCACCTTTGAGAAGTAGTTGAACTTGTCTAGCAGTAATTAGATAGCGGTCTTGTCAGCTCTGCAACAAATGATCAGATCATCTGCAAAACATATGTGAGTGAGATTCATTTTAGCACATCTTGGATAGAAGTTGAAATTAGGAATATCCCTGAGGCTCTTTAAAGCTCTTCTCAAATATTCCATCACTAAGACAAATAAGTATGGGGATAGAGGATCCCCTTGTCTCAATCCCTTTTTTACTTGAAATCTTTTTGTGAGTCCCCCATTGATCAGTATAGAGTAGTTTGCATTTGTTACACATTCCATAACCCACTGCACTAGCTTTATAGGGATCCCATACTCCAACAGTACCATTTGTAAGAAAGACCATGCAACAAAATCATATGCCTTTTTTATATCTACTTTGATAATGCATCTAGGTGAAATCCCTTTTTTACTATACCCTTTCACCAATTCATGAGCAAGGATAACATTGTCTAGTATACTTCTTCCCTCTATGAAAGCTGACTAAGCTGGTCCAACTATGTAATCCACCATTGTTTTGAGCCTTGAAGTGAGAATTCTGGCAATATATAGAAGATATATAGAATATAGAATATTAGAAAGAAACTACTCCACAATTTGAATCAAAAGTTTTTATTACTTTATTTTTATTTTTTATTTTAAAATAACTATAAA
>MU674367.1:25416-73131 GCA_026770625.1 Nicotiana glauca | reverse complement strand
TATATATATATATATATATATATGGTAGTTTTTTATTTTTTATTATTTTTATTTTTATAGATATTTAAATTCAAATATAATAACTAATAATTATTAACTGAAAAACTAATTAGTAATTAATTATGCTATTTGGCTTTTTTATGCTGCCACTTGGCTTAAGGAGAGGGCTTTATCCTCTTCTTTTAATAATATATAGATTTTTTCCATTTACATGTTTAGTTTTTAAAAAAAAATGCCATCGCAAACTTTTGAATATGCGTCCCTTCGAGGACATAGAATAAAAAAGCACAATGCTTCGAGGATTTCAGCGTGAGTACTCTTTTGCACTTCTACTTTAGATTTTAGATGATAAGAAACTGCAATTTCTTTCTTACCATCTTAATTTGTTTTCTCAACTGTGTACTGTCGAAAGATATACTGTTACGATCGGGCCGGTCTTCTTAAGAATTAATGCCCCGATCCCCTATTAACTGCTTTCCCTAAGTTCATTTCTTCTATTTTAGTTTGCCGGGATGTTCGGTGTTGAGTTTCGGAGAGTCTTGGGACACTTAGTCCCTAGATGAGAGCTTAAGTGTTGAAAAGTGGTCCTTAGCCAGAACCATGTGAAGACAACCTCGGAATGGAAATCCGATGGTTCCGTTAGCTCCGTTAGGTGATTTCGGAGTTGGGAGCGTATTTGGAATGTATTTTGGAAGTCCGTAGGTCATTTAGGCTTGAAATGCAGAAGTTTGAAATTTTAAAGTTTCCGGTCCAATAATCAATTTTTGATCTGAGGGTCGGATTGGAATTCCGGAAGTTGAAGTAGCTCCGTCATGTCATTTGGGATGGGTGAGCAAAATTTAATGTCATTCGGACGTGTTTTGGTTAGGTTTTTGATCGAAAGCGTGTTTTGATGAAAATTGAAGTTCTTAGGCTCAAATCCTTGTTTAATTCGAGTTTCAGGCATTGTTTTAGGTTGTTTAAAGATTGGTACAAGTTTGAATATAGTATTTGGTGTTATTGGTGCTTTTGATTGAAGTCCCGGGGGGCCTCGGGATGATTTCGGGTGGTTAACAAAGAAAATTTTGAAGTGGTGCAGCAGCTGATTCTTCTCTTCTGGTATTTTTGCTTTTGCGGCTTGGGAACCGCAGAAGCGGAGCCGCATAAGCGGCCATTCCATTGCAGGAGCGGATTTTGGGCTACCTCAGCTTTTTCGCAGGTGCGGAAGATTAACCGCAGATGCGGTTACGCACCTGCGAGACTTTTATTGCATATGCGGCCCTGGGTCATTTGTGAGAAACCGCAGAAGCTATAGGTATTTCGCAGAAGCGGAACCCTGGAGTTTAGTGAATAGTAGCAGAAGCGGCTTATTTTCCGCAAAAGCGGGACCGTAGATGCGGTCCTTTGTCCGCAGAAGCGGAAATCCCTATTCTGATATAGGAATTTCGAGGGTTAGTTTTCAAAAGTTAGAAAAATCAAATTGAGCTCAGGGAAGGGCGATTTTGAGAGGGTTTTTAAGAGGAGATTATTGGGTAACGTTTCTTTAATCCCTTCTAGTTATATTTCATCATTATGTAGATAAATCTATCATTAAAATTAGATTTGAGGATCAAAAATTGGACAAGTTGGGTAAAACTTCATAGGCTAAACTATTGAGTTTTGAGTGGGTGTTTGACCTCCGATTTGAGAGATTTTTATATGGTTAGACTCGTGAGAGTGCGAGGGTTCTGAAAATGTAAATGGCCTAAAGGGCATTTTGGTCATTTTACCTAATTTCATGCCGTAGCTTTGTATTAAATACTGAAACCAGTTGTTTGCAATGTTATTTACGATATGTAATTGAATTGAATAGATTTGGGCCATTTCGAGTCGGATACTTGTAGCAAAGGCGTGGTTTCTAGTTGATTTCTATACCGGCTCGTGGTAAGCGGCTTATCTAACCTTGTGTGGGGGGGCCTTTCCCCTTAGGATTTGTTATTTGGTATTTTGGGTGCCTGGTACGCGAGGTGACGAGCACGTACTTGAGCCAATTGTTGAAAATCCGGTTTTTTACTTAAGATATTGAGATTGAGTTTTTTCATATTTGCTTTATTCTACTTGCATTTTAACCTGTGCTAGATTAGGAAAGCATGTTTAGTTGATTTAACTTGCCTAATTGCTTAAGTTGCCTTGACTGTACTACGTGAAGCATGCTAGGTCAGTACTACCTGTTTCTTGTCTTTTGTACTTAATTTTGGTGTATCTTCTGGTTGTGATTGCGCATTTATATTGGGACTACGGATGTCGGATTCTAGTAGCTCCCCGCTTGTTTGTTTACTTTGGGACTACGGGTTTGATTCCCGGTAGATCCCCCTGCACTTTTACTTTGGGACTGCGGGTTAGATTCCTGATAGATGCCCCTACACTTTTACTTTGGGACTGCGAGTTAGATTCACGATAGATCCCCCTGCATATTGATGGTTGGACTATGGGACGGTATCCCGGCAGATCCTTCGGATTTACATATGTGATGGACTACAGGATGGTATCCCGGGAGATCCACTGAACAGATGAGATGAAGGACTACAGGACGGTATCCTGGGAGATCCTCATGGTTATCACTGGTATTTAGCTGTACACATTCCGTGTTTACTTTGTTCTTTGTGTAGATGTTATTGCCTCGTAGGCATGTCTTATCTTACTGTTGTGCTCAGTATTACTGCCATTTCTTTCATACTGTTAATTTATTAGTATATTTTACCTCAGTAGGTCCCTGACCTTCCTCGTCACTATCCAACCGGTTAGGCTTGGCACTTACTAAGTACCGCTGTGGTGTACTAATTCCCTTCTACGCATGTTTTTCATGTGCAGATCCAGGTTCCTCTACCCAGGCGTACTATCATCGAGACAAAGAGATCTAGCAGAGACTTCGAGTATATCTGCAGCGTCCGCAGACCGAAGAGTCTCCTTCCTTATTCTAGCTGTAGTGTTTAGATTCTATCATACTTTTGATGTAGACATTCTGGAGATTAGAGCATTTACAATATTTCTTTTAGCTTGTGTTTCCCGTGAGTTTTCGTGTTTTGGGATTGAGTTGTAGACTTCCGCATTTCTTTTGAGTTGTATAGGCCGAACGGCCTTATATGCAGTTATTACATTAATATGTTCAATTTTAATTAATTATTCCGCAAGTTAGGTTGTTATTTCCGCATTGTTACGCTTACCTAGTTAGAGGGACTAGGTTCCATCATGACATGTTCACAGAGGGCGAACTAGGGTCGTGACAAGTTGGTATCAGAGCTCTAGGTTCATAGGAGTCACGGAACATAGGCCGGTTTATTAGAGTCTCGCTGATCGGTACAGAGACGTCTGTACTTATCTACGAGAGGCTACTTAACTGTTTAGGAAAACTCTTCATTTCATTTGAATTCCTTGTCGTGCGATAATTTTGACATCAATTTTAAATTTTTGTCTCCTATTCTTTCGCAGATGGTGAGGACACGTGCTACTCGAGATGATCAGGCACCCGCGCCCCCTACTGCAGCCGTCGGAGGTTGGGGCCGGTGAAGAGGTCGAGGACACGTACGTGGTGCAGCTTGAGCACCTGCGCGAGCTGCCGCCGAGGCACCACCAGCAGATCCAGCCGGAGTCAAGGCACTTGGCACGCCTACTCCTGCCACTACTACTCCAGCTCTCCAGGAGACTTTGGCTGAGTTCATGAGTATGTACACCACCTTGGCTCAGGCAGGGTTGCGTCCCCTTGCTGCAGCCACATCCCAGGCCGAGGGAGGAGCACAAACTCTCGCCGTCCGCACTCCTGAGCAGTGAGTGCAGGTTAAGCAGGCTCCCGAGATTATTCCCGCACCGCCTGTTTAGCCCAAGGATGGGTCAGCTACTTATGAGAACGAGCAGCGGAGACTTGAAAGGTTCAAGAAGTATGATCACCCAGTGTTCAATGGATTAGCATCAAACGATGCCTTGGGATTTCTAGAGGAGTGTCATTATATCCTTCGCATTATGGGCATAGTGGAATCCAGCGGGGTTTCTTTCATTGCTTTTCAGCTTTGGGGAGCCGCCTATGATTGGTGGCGCACTTATGTGATAGACAGTCCAGTCGAGGCTACTTCATTGACTTGGACCCAGTTCTCGGATATGTTTATGAGAGAGTTTGTCCCCCAGAGTATCAGGGATGCATGGCGCGCAAAGTTTATGCATTTGCACCAGGGTGCTATGACCATTTTGGAGTATGCTATCTGTTATACCAGGTTGGCCAGGCATGCACCGGCTTTGGTTGCTACAGTTCAGGAGAGAGTTCGCAGGTTCATTGAGGGTCTTATCCCACCCATCAGATCTACCATGGCTCGAGAGTTGGAGATGGACATTCCTTATCAGCACGTAGTGAGCATTGCTAGGAAGATTGAGGGTATGCTCGCCAGGGAGCGAGGGGAGAGGGAGGCCAAGAGGTCTTGAGAGTCGGATC
The DNA here is from genome assembly GCA_026770625.1 of Nicotiana glauca. Classification (NCBI taxonomy): domain Eukaryota; kingdom Viridiplantae; phylum Streptophyta; class Magnoliopsida; order Solanales; family Solanaceae; genus Nicotiana; species Nicotiana glauca. Next base: position 68,693 of record MU674367.1, on the reverse strand, counting down.
ACTATTCTGGTGCCCGTACCCCATCAGTAGGTCATCATGGCAGAGGTCACATGGGTCGCCCCGTCCATTCAGCTCTTCCAGCAGCCAGCAGTGCTCCAGCTCCGCCTGTACCTCAGGAGCCTTACTATGCACCTCCAGTTTCTAGCGCGCCTCCTGCGTGGGGTACTTCCAGTGGTCAGTCTAGCAGACCTTGCGCTAGTCAGTCACAGCCGCCGTGCCCTCCCAGAGCTTGTTTCGAGTGTAGTGATACACGCCATATAGTTAGGGACTGCCCCAGACTTGGTAGAGGTGCATCTTCACAGACTACTCAGCTACACCGTGCTCCTCAGAGTGCTCAGGCTATGATCACAACTCCAGCTGCTACCCCACCTGCCCAACCGGCTAGGGGCGGAGGTCGGGGAGATAGAGGTTGCCCTCGAGAGAGGGGCCGTGCCAAATATTATGCTATTCCTGCTCGTACTGAGGCTGTTGCCTCTGACTCCGTCATTATAGGTATTATACTGGTTTGTCACAGAGAGGCATTGGTTCAATTCAATCCGGGCTCTACTTATTCTTATGTGTCTTCTTACTTTGCTCCGCATTTTGGTGTGCCTCGGGATTCTTTGAGTGCCTCTGTTTATGTTTCTACTCCTGTGGGAGATTCTCTTGTTGTGGACCGTGTTTATCAGTCATGTTTGGTTACTATTCGTGGTTTTGAGACCAGAGCGGATTTATTGTTACTCGGTATGGTTGATTTTGACATTATTTTGGGCATGGACTGGTTGTCGCCGCATTTTGCTATTCTTGATTGTTACGCCAAGACCGTGACGCTGGCTATGCCAGGTATTTTGCGTATTGTGTGGAGTGGTACTTTAGATCACACTCCTATTAGAGTTATCTCTATACTTAAAGCTCAGTGTATGGTTGAGAAGGGGTGTGCCGCGTATTTAGCTTATGTGAGAGAGGTCACTGTTGATACCCCTTATGTTGATTTGGTTCCAGTGGTACGAGATTATCCCGATATGTTTCCAGCTGATCTTCTGGGCATGCCGCTCGATAGAGATATTGATTTTGGCATTGATTTATTGTCGGGCACTCAACCCATTTCCATTCCTCCGTATTGTATGGCTCCTCCTGAGTTGAAGGAGTTGAAGGATCAGTTACATGAATTGCTTGGTAATTTTTTTATTCGACCCACTATTTCATCGTAGGGTGCTCCTATCTTGTTTGTGAACAAGAAGGATGGTTCTATGCGTATGTGTATTGATTATCGCCAGTTGAACAAAGTTAAAGTGAATGAACCATTATCCTTTGCCTCGTATTGATATCTGTTTGACCTGCTTTAGGGCGCACAGGTGTTTTCTAAGATTGACTTGCGCTCAAGTTACCATCAATTGAAGATTCGGGAGCCAGATATCCCAAAGACTGACTTCAGGACTCGATATGGTCATTACGATTTCTTGTTATGTCATTTGGGCTGACCAATGCCCCAACAGCTTTCATGCATTTGATGCACAGTGTGTTCAGACCATATCTTGACTCGTTCGTAATTAATTTTATTGATGATATTCTAGTGTATTCATAGAGTCGGGAAGATCACGAGCAACACCTGAGGACCGTGCTTCAGACCTTAAGAAAGAAGAATTTATACGCAAAGTTCTCAAAATGTGAGTTTTGGCTGAGTTCTGTGGCATTCATAGGCCACGTGATTTCGAATGAGGGTATTCGGGTGGATCCGAGGAAGATAGAGGTATTGCAGAGTTGGCCCAGGCCATCCTCAACTGTTGAGATTCGTAGTTTCCTTGGTTTGGCGGGCTACTATCGTTGCTTCGTGGAGGGATTTTCATCGATTGCGTCCCCTATGACTAGATTGACCCAGAAGGGTGCCCTATTTCAGTATACAGAGGAGTGTGAGGTGAGCTTTCAGAAGCTGAAGAAAGCTTTGACTACAGCCCCAATTTTGATGTTGCCTACCAGTTTGGGGTCTAATACTATCTATTGTGATGCCTCGAGAGTTGGCCTTGGAGCGGTGTTGATGCATGACTGTAGGGTAATTTACTACGCTTTCAAACAGTTGAAGATACATGAAAAGAATTAACCTATCCACGACCTTGAGTTAGCTGGCATTGTTCATGCCTTGAAGATCTGGCATCATTATTTGTACGGTGTGCATTGTGAGATCTATACTGACCATCGGAGCTTGCAGCACTTACTCAAGAAAAAGGATCTTAATCTGCATCAGAGGAGGTGGTTAGAGTTGTTGAAGGATTATGACATTACTATTCTATATCACCCTGGCAAGGCCAATGTGGTGGCGGATGCCTTGAGTCACCGGGTAGAGAGTTTGGGTAGTTTGGCATATTACCAGCTTCAGAGAGGCCTATGGCGATGGATGTTTAGGCCTTAGCCATCCAGTTTGTGAGATTGGATCTTTCGGAGCCCAATCGAGTTCTAGCTTGTGTGGTTTCACGGTCTTTTTTATTTGATTGTATCAGGGAGCAGCAGTATGAAGACCTTTATTTACTTGTCATTAAGGATAAGGTTTAGCGTGGAGATGCCAAGGATGTGACCATCGGAGATGATGGGGTATTGAGGATGTAGGGCCGTATCTGTATGCCCAATGTTGATGGCCATCGAGAGTTGATCCTAGCAGAGGCCCATAGTTCACGGTATTCCATCCATCCGGGTGCCGCGAAGATGTATCAGGACTTGAGGCAGCACTATTGGTGGAGACGGATGAAGAAAGACATCATTGGTTATGTGTCTAGATGGCTCAACTTCCAGAAGGTTAGGTATGAGCACCAGCGCCCAGGTGGGTTGCTTCAGCAGATAGAGATTCCGTAGTGGAAATGGGAGCGCATCACCATGGATTTGTATCTGGACTCCCACGGACCTTGAGGAAGTTTGATTCCATTTGGGTTATTATGGATCGGCTGACCAAGTCCGCTCATTTTATTCCTGTATGTACCACTTATTTATCGGAGCAGTTGGCGGAGATTTATATCCGGGAGATCGTTCGTCTGCATGGTATTCCAGTTTCTATCATTTTGGATAGAGGTACTCAGTTTAGATCGTGGTTCTGGAGAGCCGTGCAGTAGGAGCACTCAGGTGGAGTTGCGCACAACATTTCACCCCTAGACGGACGGATAATCCTAGTGCACTATTCAAATTCTTGAGGATATGCTCCGTGCGTGTGTGATTGAGTTTGGAGGGTCTTGGGATCATTTCTTGCCTTTGGCGGAGTTTTCTTAAACAACAATTATTAGTCCAGTATTCAGATGGCGCCATATGAGGCTTTATATGGTAGGAGGTGTAGATCTCCGGTGGGTTGGTTTGAGCCGGGGGAGGCTAGGCTATTGGGCACAGAGATGGTTCAGGATGCGTTGGAGAAGGTTAAGATGATTTAGGATAGACTCCGTACAGCCCAGTCCAGACAGAAGAGTTACATGGACATGAAGGTTCGTGATGTTTTATATATAGTTGGTGAGTAGCGTTTGCTTCAGGTTTCGCCTATGAAAGGCGTCATGAGGTTTGGTAAGAAAGGAAAGTTGAGTCCAAGGTTTATTGGCCCTTTTTATATCTTGAGGCGAGTTGGGGAGGTTTCCTATGAGCTTGACTTACCTCCCAGTTTGACCGGAGTTCATCCGGTATTTCATGTTTCGATGCTCCGGAGGTATCACGGTGACCTGTGGCACGTGTTGGATTTCAGTTCAGTCCAGTTGGACAAGGATCTATCTTATGTTGAGGAGCCAGTGGCTATATTGGACAGGAAGATCAGAAAGTTGAGGTCAAAGAGAATAGCTTCAGTAAAGGTTCAGTGGCGGGGTCAGCCGACCGAGGAGGCGACTTGAGAGACCGAGCAGGATATGCGCAGCAGTTACCCTCATCTTTTCACTACTTCAGGTATGTTCTCTATGCTCGTTCGAGGACGAATGAATGTTTAAGTGTAGGAGGATGTGATGACCCGGCTGGTCGTCTTAAAAATTAATGCCCTGATCCCCCATTAACTGCTTCCCCTAAGTTCATTTCTGCTATTTTGGTTTGCCGGGACGTTCGGTGTTGAGTTTCAGAGAGTCTTGGGACACTTAGTCCCTAGATAAGAGCTTAAGTGTTGAAAAGTGGTCCGTAGGTAGAACAGTGTGAAGATGACCTCGGAATGGAAATCTGATGGTTCCGTTAGCTCCATTAGGTGATTTCGGGGTTGGGAGCGTGTTCAAAATTTTTTTTGGAAGTCCGTAGCTCATTTAGGCTTGAAATGCTGAAGTTTGAAATTTTAAAGTTTCTGGTCCGATAGTGAGTTTTTGATCCAAGGGTCGGATTGTAATTTCGAAAGTTACAGTAACTCCGTCATGTCATTGGGGATGTGTGTGCGAAATTTTAGGTCATTCGAACATATTTTGTTTAGGTTTTTGATCGAAAGCGTGTTTTGATGAAAATTAAAGTTCTTAGGCTCAAATCCTTGTTTAATTCGAGTTTCCGACGTTGTTTTAGGTTGTTTGAAGATTGATACAAGTTCGAATAGGGTATTTGGTGTTATTGGTGCTTTTGATTGGAGTCCCGGGGGCCTCCGGATGATTTCGGGTGGTTAACGGAGAAAATTTTGAAGTGTTGCAGCAGCTGACTCTTCTCTTCTGGTATTTTTGCTTTTGCGGCTTGGGAATCGCAGAAGCGGAGCCGTATAAGCAGCGATTCCATCGCAGGAGCAGAATTTCGGCTCCCTCAGCTTTTCCGCAGGTGCGGAAGATTAACCGCAGATGCGGTTACGCACCTGCGAGACTTTTATCGCATATGCGGCCCTAGGTCATTTGTGAGAAACCGCAGAAGCGATAGGTATTTCGCAGAAGCGGCAACTGCAGGTGCGGTTTAAGACCGCAGAAGTGGAACCCTGGATTTTAGTGAATAGCTGCAGAAGCGGCTTATTTTCCGCAAAAGCAGGACCACAGATGCGGTCCCTTGTCCGTATAAGCGGAAATCCCTGTTCTGATATGGGAATTTCGAGGGTTAGTTTTCAAAAGTTAGAAAAATCAAATTGAGCTCGGGGAAGGGTGATTTTGAGAGGGTTTTGAAGAGGAGATTATTGGGTAACGTTTCTTTAATCTCTTCTTGTTATATTTCATCATTATGTTGTTAAATCCATCATTAAAATTCGAATTGATGATCAAAAATTGGAAAGTTGGGTAAAACTTCATAGGCTAAACTATTGAGTTTTGAGTGGGTGTTTGACCTCTGATTTGGGAGATTTTTATATGGTTAGACTTTTGAGAGTACGAGGGTTCTGAAAATGTAAAAATTATTCGATTTGGAGACGTTGGCCTGAAGGGCATTTTGGTCATTTTACCTAATTTCACGTCGTAGCTTTGAATTAAATAATGAAACCAGTCGTTTGCAATGTTATTTACGATATGTAATTGAATTGAATAGATTTGCCATTTGGAGTCGGATACTCCTTGCAAAGGCGTGGTTTCTGGTTGATTTCTGTACCGGCTCGAGGTAAGTGGGTTGTCTAACCTTGTGTGGGGGACCTTTCCCCTTAGGATTTGTTATTTGGTATTTTGAGTGCCCTGTACGCGAGGTGACGGGTGCGTACTTGTGCCAATTGTTGAAAATCCGGTTTTTTACTTAAGATATTGAGATTGTGTTTCTTTCATATTTGCTTTATTCTACTTGCAATTATAACATGTGCTAGATTAGGAAAGCTTGTTTAGTTGATTTAACTTGCCTAATTGCTTAATTTTCCTTGACTGTACTACGTGAAGCATGCTAGGCTAGTACTACATGTTGCTTGTCTTTTGTACTTCATTTCGGTGTATCTTCTGGTTGTGATTGCACATTTATATTGGGACTACGGATGTGGGATTCCAGTAGCTCCCCCCTTGTTTGTTTACTTTGGGACTACGGGTTCGATTTCCAGTAGATCCCCCTACACTTTTACTTTGGGACTGGGGGTGAAATTTTTCGATAGATCCCCCTGCACTTTGACTTTGGGACTGCGGGTTAGATTCAAGATAGATCCCCCTGCATATTGATGGTTGGACTATGGGACGACATCCCGGGAGATCCTTCGGATTTACATATGTGATGGACTACGGGATGGTATCCCGGGAGATCCACTGAACAGATGAGAAGAAGGACTACGGGACTGTATTCTAGGAGATCCTCATGGTTATCGCTGGTATTGAGCTATACACATTCTGTGTTTACTTTGTTCTTTGTGTTGATGTTATTGCCTCGTAGGCCTATCTTATCTTACTGATGTGCTCATTATTACTACCATTTATTTCATACTATTAATTTATTATTATATTTTACCTCAGTAGGGCTGTCACGACCCAAATCCCAAAACCGGTCGTGATGGTTCCTCTCGTGAAGAGAAGGCCAGCCAGAACAACGCCAACACCTCTTTTAAAGCAATTAATTAACAATAACAATTCTAACACATGCTTAATATAGCAAATAATGCAAGAATAGCGATAATAACGAGGGAAACCATCCCGACACAGCCCAAACCGAGGTATCACAAGTCATGAGCTACTATAGAGTTTGTAATGAGTCTATGGAATATAAAATCTGATACAATAGTCTGAAGGAACTCAAAAGATATAAAATAGGGGAGACAAGGGGCTGCGGACGTCAACAACTACCTCGTCACTCTAACTCGCTGCCTGGTCTGGAAAGAATCAGCGCTCAAGTGCAGACTCCTCTATGCCTGTATCTGCACATATGGTGCAGGGAGTAATGAGTACTCCGACCCAGTGAGTAATAATAATAAATAATAACTGAAGGCATGAAAACACGTAACTGCACAAAGCAATTCTATATCAGGCAGTAAAAATAGTAAATCAGTAGAATAGTAAAGAATCAAATGAAATCTCCTTTTAAAATAAGGTAAATCAGGTAAAACGACAAGTAAATAGTGAGTAGAAATCTGCCCCTTGGGCCCAATATCAATCGCTCAGAACAATATCAGCCCCTCGGGCTCAGTATCAATCTCTCAGCATAATATCAGCCACTCGAGCTCAGTATCATATCACATGGGTACCCGCGCTCACTGTGGGTGTGCAGACTCCGGAGGGGCCTCTTACGGCCCAAGCGCTATATCAACATAAGGCCTGAAAGCCTTCTCACATCACACTCGATGCCTGAAAGCCTCCTCACATCACACTCATGGCCTGAAAGCCTTCTCACATCACTCACGAGGCCTGAAAGCCTCCTCACATCACTCATAAGGCCTGAAAGCCTCCTCACGTCACTCCAGCCACCTCGTGGCATATGAATGTGTCTCAGGCCCTCGGTCTCACTCAGTCCAGAAAACATCATAAGACCCTCGGGCATCAATAGAATAGTAGTGCTCAGCCCAAACAATAGTGGAAATATCAATTAAGTCTCAAAAATTCAATTAAAGTGGCTGAGATTGTAAAACAGTATAATCAACGGACTGAGTTCAAGTAATATATCAAGTAGTGAAGAAAGAGTGATAAAAATCCATGAAGGACTCAAGTAGTCGGCATGAAGCCCAAAATATGGAAAGAAGCCCAAATCATGTTGATAACAACATATCTCAGTTAAATACGCGGTAAAATATCAAACGGGACGGACCAAGTCACAATCCCCAATAGTAAATAACCCCGCTCTCGTCATAAGGTGCGTGTTTCACCTTAACATAGCACTACATTATGCAAATCCGGGGTTTCAAACCCTCAGGATATTATTTACTATCATTACTCACCTCAAGCCGGCCAAAATACTAGCTCGCTATGCACTTGCCTTGCAAATCGACCTCCTCGCGCGTTGAATCTGATCAAAACCACAACGAATATGTTACAATAGGCAAAGGGAACATAACCCAATCGAAAAGACTCGAAAAATATCGAAATTCACGAAATTTGCAAAATCCGAGCCTCGGGCCTGCTTCTGGAAAATCAAAAAAGTTAACATCATCGGATTCCTTATCTCGCCACGAGTCTACATATCAAAAACTCCCAAATCCGAGCCCAAATGACCCATCAAAATCCACTTTGAAATATCAAATTCCAAGCCCTAGCTTTTCCACCTTGTTGATGAATTTTCATAATTTTCTATGTTAATTCTACCATTAAATCATGTATTTAGGTCATAGGACTCACCTCCAATCACACCCAGTCAAAATCACCTTCAATTTCCGTCCAAAAGCTCTTAAGATTGTTCAAAAATGGTGGAAATAGACCTTAGCACGCGGAACAAAATGAACCCTTTAAAACCCTTTATGTCCAGCCCTTTTTGCATCTGCGACCTCTATACCGCATATGCGGCTACCTCTTCTGCGGAATACCCTCCGCTTCTGCGGATTTTCTAATGTTACCCAAGACCGCTTCTGCGGTCTAGTTCCGCTTCTACGGACCCCGTTTCTGCGGTCAAGCATCTGATTCTGCGGAAATCCCCCAAATGGCCAAAATTCGCACATGCGTTCCTATCTTCGCATCTATGGAACCGCATATGCGGTCCCTTTTCTGCAGATGCGGAAATACCAGATGCCAGTCACTATCAGCAACGCTACAAGTCCAAATTCATCCCGATGGCCATCCAAAATCACCCCGAGGCCCCCGGGACCTCAACCAAAAGTGCCAACGCATCCTAAAACATCATTCAAACTTGCACCAATCATCAAAACACATCAAACAACACTAAAATCATAAATTCTCACCGAATTCAAGCCTAAGTTCTTCAAAAACTTCCGAAACACGCATTTGATAAAAAAACACAACTGAAACACCTCCGAATGACCTGAAATTTTGCACACATATCCCAAATCACCTAATGAAACTACAACAACTCTCAGATTCCCATTCCGACCCTCGGATCAAAATCTCACCTATCAACCGGAATTCGCCAAAATACTAACTTCGCCAAATCAAGCCTAATTCTACGCCGGACCTCCAAAACCAATTCTGATCATGCTTCTAAGTCACAAATCATCCCCCGAAGCTAACCGAATCACCAGAAATCATATCCGAGCCCTCTAACTCATAAGTCAACATCTGGTTGACTTTTCCAAAACAAACCTTCCTTAAAGAGACTAAGTGTCTCATTTCCTTCAAAAACCAATCCAATTTGACTCATTCACCCAAGACTCTTATAATGAAACATAAGGAAGCAGAAAATGAGGAAAATGGGGTGGTAAATCACGTGACAACGGGCCGGGTTGTCACAAGGGCCCTGACCTTCCTCATCACTAACAAACCGAGGTTAGGCTTGGCACTTACTGAGTACCGCTGTGTTGTACTAATGCCCCTTCTGCGCATGTTTTTCATGTGCAGATCCAGGTTCCTCCACCCAGGAATACTATCATCGAGGCGGGGAGATCTAGCGGAGACTTAGAGGTATATCTGTAGCGTCCAAAGACCAAAGAGTCTCCTTCCTTATTCTATCTGTAGTGTTTAGATTCTATCATACTTTTGATGTAGACATTCTAGAGATTAGAGCATTTACAGTATTTCTTTTAGCTTGTGTTTCCCATGAGTTTTCGGGTTTTGGGATTGAGTTGTAGACTTCTGCATTTCTTTTGAGTTGTATAGGCCGAGCGGCCTTATATGCAGTTATTATTTTAATATGTTCAGTTTTAATTAATTATTCCACAAGTGAGGTTGTTATTTCTCCATTGTTAGGCTTACCTAGTATAGGGACTAGGTTCCATCACGACATATTCACGGAGGACGAACTGGGCCGTGACACAAACTGTCTCAACTTTCAAAAACTTGATCACAATCATAGGACGTTTTCCTGTGTGGCCAGAGAAATTCAACAACTTATCATTGGTAGAACCAAACTCAATTATGCTTCCCCCTCACATGGCTGATCAACAGTTGGTTGTAAAATATAAAATCAAAACTAAGATTCGACATATTTTGTATAGATATACGTTTATAGATCAATGATCGAGTGACTGTTTGGTTTGGGGATATGGCACGTCATGTCGTTGTTGAAATGTTTAGACATTCTGCTTTGAGTTTTATGGTCGACTTCATTCCATGTACTATTAGAAGTAGCCTGCTTTGCTTCTTGTCTGATTCTTATGCGAAAATTAAAAGTAGTATGACACTGAAAACTTTTAAGAATCATAGTGCCAGCGTAAGAATTTCATGTATAAATATTTATCAGGAATGTCCATCCGATAACAGATTTGGTTTCGATGAGCACTCTTTACAAGGCTCACATAGGATGGAAGTAATAAATTTTTGAATCTTTCTTATCCGTTCAAGCTTAAGTCACTACTAGAATTCCTGCAAAAAGTGACCAAACTTTAGCGACCAAAGTTGGTCTGTCAAGAAAAGCGACCAAAGTTGTTCGCTAAACTGGTGAAAATAATAAAATAATAATTTTAAATAAATTAGCGACCAACATTAGTCGCAACTTGGTCGAAAATTTTGTCAAACTGTTGACCGGACTGGTCAGACTTGCTTGGTCAAAGAATTACTCAAATTAGCGACCAACGTTGGTCACTTAATGGGACCCACTTATTAAATTTTAATAATTATAATATTATTTTTTAAAAAATTATAAAATATAAATAAATAAAATTTAAAATTAGCGACCAAAGTTGGTCGCAACATAAAGAGTAAACAGATTGAGACCAACTTTGGTCGCTAATTTGGGACCCAATTATAAAATTTTAATAATTATAATTTTGTTTAAAAAATTATAAAATATAAATAAATATAATTCAACTTTAGCGACCAATGTTGGTCGCTCAGTAGAATATAGACCAACTTTGGTCGCTAACCTGGGACCCAGTTCTAACGTTTAACAATAATATTAATATTTTAAATATTATATGAAAGATAAATAAATCTGATTTAAATTTAGCGTCTAACTTGGGTCGCTAATTTAAAATTATGTATATTTAGCGACCAAAGTTGGTCGCTATTTTGGTCATCATTGGTCAAAATTAAAAGTCACTTTTGTATTTACTAAATAAATAATATAAATGTTAGCCGTTAATACTTGTATAATAAAAGGGATGAATAGTACTACGAAGCGTGCGTGTATGTCTATATACATATAATTATGCTATACTATGCACTAAGTATAAGTGTATTAGGTAATGTTATATCGAATATAGGTTATTGTCACGACCCCAGTTCGCCCTCCGTGAACATGTCGTGATGGAACCTAGTCTCTAAAACTAGGTAAGTCTAACAATGCGGAATTTATACAACTTGCGGAAGCAAACAACTGAAAATTTACTATATATAAGTGCCACTTGGCATAATACAACCCATATCATGAAATCCAAAACAAACTCCCAAAACCCGGAAACTCACAGGAAACACAGGATAAAAGAAATACTGTAAATGCTCTAATCTCCAGAAGGTCTACATCAAAAGTATGATAGAATCTAAACACTACAGATAGAATAAGGAAGGAGAATCTTCGGTCAGAGGACGCTGCAGATATACCTCGAAGTCTCCGCTAGATCTCTCCGCCTCGATGATAGTACGCCTGGGTGGAGGAACCTGGATCTGCACATGAAAAAAAGATGCGCAGAAGGGGCATGAGTACACCACAGTGGTACTCAGTAAGTGCCAAGCCTAACCTCAGTTGGGTAGTGATAAGGAAGGTGAGGGCCCTACGGAGATAAAATAAAATAATAAGGTTGACAGCAGTATGAAATAAACAGAAATAATGAGATACAGCTATTGAGTAAATCGGATTACACAAACAACAATTTATATGCAGAAAATAAGATAACACAGAGTAAACAACTCAAAACCAACACCAATAATGAGGATCTCCCAGGATACCATCCTGTAGTCCATTTTATCAATCTGTCCGAGGAGGTCCCGGGTTACCGTCCCGTAGTCCACTGTATGAATATATCTGAAGGATCTCCCGGGATACTGTCCCCTAGTCCAACTATCAATGTGCAGGGAGATCTCTCGGGAATCTAACCCGTAGTCCCAAAGTAAATGTGCAGGGGGATCTCCCGCGAATCTAACCCCTAGTCCCAAAGTAAATGTGCAGGGGGGATCTCCCGGAATCTAACCCGTAGTCCCAAAGTAAACAAATAAGGGGGAGCTACCGGAATCCCACATCCGTAGTTCCAATGTAAATGCGCAACCAAAATCAGAGAATATTTAGAAATGAAGTACAACAATACAAGTCACAGGTAGTTCTAACCTAACATGCCCCACGTAATACAATTAAGGCAAATTAAGGAAGTAGGCAATTTTGATCAACTAAACATGCTTTTCTAGACTAGCACAAGATATAACGGCGGGTAGAATAAAGCAAGTCCGAAAGAAACTTAGTTCAAATATTTTTTTAGTAAAAATTCGGGTTTTCAACAATTAGCTCAAGTACGCACTCGTCACCTCACGTACAAGGCATTCAATTACCAAATATCACATCCTAAGCGGAAAGGTCCACCACACAAGGTTAGACAAGCCACTTACCTCGAACAAGTACAAGTCAACCCGAAACCATGCTTTTGCCACGAGTATCCAATGCCAAATGGCTCAAATCCATTCAATAAAATTGAATACTGTAAATAATAATTCAAGTAATTGATTCTACAATTAAATTCTAAGCTAATACACGAAATTGTGTAAAATGACCTAAATGCCGCTCAGGCCCACGTCTCGGAATCGGGTAAAATTTATACTTCCAGAAACCTCGCACTCTTACGAGTCTAACCATACCAAAATTATCCAAATCTCATAACATTTCGACCCTCAAATCCATGATTCTATCCAAGAGGGTTTTCTAAACTTTTCCAACAAAATTCGCGGATTAAATGCAAAAACTTGTAATAGATTCAAGTTATATAACCAAAATTAAGTTAAGAACACTTACTCCGTTGTACTCTCTTAAAATCTCTTGAGAAATCGCCTTAACCGAGCTCCAAATTGTCAAAAATGGAAAATGGGAACGAAGTCCCATTTCTAGGACTTAACCTTCTGCCCAGACACGTTTTCCGCTTCTGCGGTCATGTAACCGCTTCTGCGGTACCGCTTCTGTGGTTATAAGACCGCTTCTTTGGTCTCCGTTGACCAGACCAAGGACCGCTTTTGCGATGGAAATCTCGCAGGTGCAAGATCACTTCTGCGAAAACTCGTCCGCTTCTGCGGAAAATGGAGGGAAGCCCAACTTCCGCTTCTGCGGTTGCCAGGTCGCTTGTGCGACTCCGCTTATGCGACTCCGCTTATGCGGTTTCCAAGCTGCTTCTGCGACTCCTCTTCTGCGGTTCCCAAGCCGCAGAAGCGAGAATACCAGAAACCTTGCTGCTGCAACATTTTTAAATCCGTAAATGCCCCGTTGAGCATTCGAAACAAACCCGAGGCCCCCGGGACCTCAACCAAAAATACAAACAACTCCTAAAGCATCATACAAACTTGCTACAATCACCAAAACACTCAAACAACGCCAAAACCATCAAATTACATCGAATTCAAGCCTAAGTTCTTCTAAAACTTCCAAAACACACATTCAATCAAAAACCCAACCAAAACACATCCGAATGACCTGAAATTTTGCACACATATCCCAAATCACCTAACGAAGATACAACAAATCTCGTAATTTCTTTCTAACCCTCGGATCAAAATATCACCTATCAATCGGAAATCGCCAAAATACTAACTTCGCCAATTCAAGCCTAAATTAGCTACGAACTTCTAAAATTCATTCCGAACACGCTCCCAACCTCAAAATCACCTAACAGAGCTAATAGAACCATCAGATTTCTATTTCGAGGCCATCTTCACACGGTTCCAACTACGGACCATTTTCCAACACTTAAGCTCTCATTTAGGGAATAAGTGTCCCAAAACTCTCCGAATCTCCACACCGAACGTCCCTGCAAACCAAAAAAGCAGAAATGTACTTGGGGGAAACAGTAATTAGGGGATCGGGGTGTAAATTCTAAAAACGACCGGCCGGGTCGTTACATCCTCTCACACTTAAACATTCGTTCGTCCTCGAACGAGCATAAAAGACATACCTGAAGTAGTGAAAAGATGAGGGTAGTGGCTGTGCATATCCTGCTCAGTCTCCCAAGTCGCTTCCTCGGCCGGCTGACCCCTCCACTGAACCTTTACTGAAGCAATGTTCTTCGATCTCAACTTTCTGATCTGTCTATCCAATATAGCCACTGGTTCCTCAACATAAGATAACTCCTTGTCCAATTGGACTGAGCTGAAATCCAATACATGTGACGGGTCTCCGTGATATCTCCGGAGCATCGAAACATGAAATACTGGATGAACTCCTGCTAAGATGGGAGGTAGGTAAAGCTCATAAGCAACTTCTCCAAACCTCATAACGCCCTTCATAGGCGAAACCCGAAGTAGAACCCGCTCTCCGACCATATATGAGACATCACGAACCTTCCTGTCCGCGTAGCTCTTTTGTCTGGACTGGGCTGTACGGAGTCTATCCTGGATCACCTTAACCTTCTCCAATGCATCCTGAACCAAATTTGTACCCAACAGTCTAGCCTCACCCGGTTCAAACCAACCTACAGGGTATATGCACCTCCTACCATATAGAGCCTCATACGGCGCCATCTGAATGCTGGACTGATAACTGTTGTTGTAAGCAAACTCCGCCAGTGGAAAGAACTGATCCCAAAACCCTCCAAACTCAATCACACACGCACGGAGCATATCCTCAAGAATCTGAATGGTGCACTTGGACTGTCCGTCCATTTGGGTGAAATGTTGTGCTCATCGTCACTCGAGTACCTACCTCCTGCTAAACGGCTCTCCATAACTGTGATGTGAACTGAGTACCCCTGTCTGAAATAATATAAACTAGAATACCATGTAGATGGACAATATCCCGGATATAAATCTCCGCCAACTGCTCCGATAAATAAGTAGTACACATAGGAATAAAATTACCAGACTTGGTCAGCCGATCCACAATAACCCAATGGCATCCAAATTCTTCAAGGTCTGCGGGAGTCCAGATACAAAGTCCATGGTGATGTGCTCCCATTTCCACTCCGAAATATCTATCTGTTGAAACAACCCACCTAGTCTCTAGTGTTCATACTTCACCTGCTGACAGTTGAGGCATCTAGCTACATATTCAACTATATCCTTTTACATCTGCCTCCACCAGTAGTGCTGCCTTAAATCCTGATACATCATCGCGGAACCCGGATGGATGGAATACCATGAACTATGGGCCTCTGCTAGAATCAACTCTCGAAGCTCATCAATATTGGGCATAAAAATACGACCCTGCATCCTCAATACCCCGTCATCTCCAATGGTCAAATCTCTGGCATCGCCATGCTGAACCGTGTCCTTAAGGACAAGTAAATGAGGATCATCATACTGTCGATCCCTGATACGGTCGAATAAAGAAGACCAAGAAAAAATGCAAGCTAGGACCCGATTGGGCTCCGAAAGATCCAATCTCACGAACTGACTAGCCAAGGCCTGAACATCCATTGGCATAGGCCTGTATGAAGCTGGTAAATATGCTAAACTCCCCAAACTCTCTGCCCCGCGGCTCAAGGCATCAGCTACCATATTGGCCTGCCCAGGTGATACAGAATAGTGATATCATAATCTTTAAGCAACACTAACCACCTCCTCTGGCACAAGTTTAGATCCTTTTGCTTGAACAAGTGCTGCAAACTCTGGTGGTCGGTATAAATCTCACAAGGCACACCGTACAAATAATGACGCCAGATTTTCAAGGCGTGAACAATAGCAGCTAACTCGAGGTCGTGTACAGGGCAATTCTTTTCATATATCTTCAACTGTCTGGACGCGTGTGCAATCACCCTACCGTCCTACACCAACACCGCTCCAAGGCCAACCCGCGAGGCATCACAATAAACTGTATAAGACCTCGAACCAGTAGGCAATATCAAAGTTGGGGCCGTAGTCAAAGCTGTCTTGAGCTTCTGAAAGCTCGCCTCACACTCCCCTGTCCACTGAAATGGAGCACCCTTCTGGGTCAATCTAGTTATAAGGGCTGCAATCGATGAAAACCCCTCCACAAAACGACGGTAGTAACCCGCCAAACCAAGAAAACTACGAATCTCTGTAGCTGTGGAGGGTCTAGGCCAACTCTGCACTACCTCTATCTTCTTCGGATCCACCCGAATGCCCTCACTCGATACCACGTGGCCTAAGAATGCCACAGAGTCCAACCAGAACTCACATTTTGTGAACTTTGCGTATAACTTCTTCTCTCTCAGGGTTTGAAGCACTGTTCTCAGGTGTTGCTCATGATCTTCCCGACTCCGGGAGTATACAAGAATGTCATCTATGAAAACAACCACGAACGAGTCGAGATATGGCCTGAACACACTGTGCATCAAATGCATAAAAGCTACTGGGGCATTGGTCAACCCAAATGACATAACAAGAAACTCGTAATGACCATACCGAGTCCTGAAAGCAGTCTTCGGGATATCTGGCTCCTGAATCTTTAACTGATGGTAACCTGAGCGCAAATCAATCTTAGAAAATACCCGTGTGCCCTGAAGCTAGTCAAATAGATCATCAATACGAGTCAAAGGATAACGGTTCTTCACTGTAGCCTTATTCAACTGGCGATAATCAATACATATAAGCATAGAACCATCTTTTTTCTTCACAAACAAGACAGGAGCACCCCAAGGTGAAACACTGGGTCGAATAAAACCCTTATCAAGCAATTCCTGTAACTGATCCTTCAACTCCTTCAATTCAGGAGGAGCCATATGGTATCGAGGAATATAAATGGGCTGAGTGCCCGGCAATAAATCAATTCCACAATAAATGTTCCTATCGGGCGCCATGCCCGGAAGATCAGCTGGAAACACGTCGGGATAATCCCGTACCACTAGGACTGAATCAACAGAAAGGGTATCAACACTAACATCTCTCACATAAGCTAAATACGCGGCACACCGCTTCTCAACCATACGCTGAGCTTTAAGGAAACAGATAACTCTACTGGGAGTGTGATCTAAAGTACCACTCCACTCAATACGCGGAATACCTGGCATAGCCATTGTCATGGTCTTGGCGTGACAATGAAGAATAGAAAAATGGGGCGACAACCAATCGATGCCCAAAATAATATCAAAATCCACCATACCGAGTAACAATAAGTCCGCTCTGGTCTCAAAACCACGAATAGTAACCAAACATGACCGATAAATACGGTCCACAACAAGAGAATCTCCCACAGGAGTAGAAACATAAACAGGGGCACTCAAAGAATCCCGAGGCACACCCAAATGCGGAGCAAAGTAAGAAGACACATAAGAATAAGTAGAGCCTAGATCGAATAGAACTGATGCCTCTCTGTCACAAACCAGTATAATACCTGTAATAACGGAGTCGGAGGCAACAACCTCAGTACGAGCAGGAATGGCATAATATCTGGCCCGGCCCCTCTCTCGTGGGCGACCTCGATCTCCCCGACCTTTGCCCCTAACTGGCTGGGTAGGTGGGGTAACAGCTGGAGTTCTGATCATGGCCTAAGAACTATGAGGAGCACGCTGTGATAGATCAGTCTGTGAAGGTGCACTCCTCCCAAGTCTAGGGCAATCACTACCACGCGGCGGGTGTCACCGCACTCAAAACAAGCTCTAGGAGGACATGGTGGCTATGACTGGTTGGGGCCAGCTCTGCTGGACTGATCTCTGAAAGTACCCCACGCAGGAGGCAGGCTAGAAACTGGAGGTGCATAATAAGGCTCCTGAGGTCTAGGAGGAGCTGGAGCACTGCTGGCTACTGGAAGAGCTGAATGAATAGGGCGACCCATATAAGCCCTACCATGACGACCTGCTATGCGGGTACCAGAGTATTAGCCTGAATCTCGAGACCTCTCGGCCTCTCTCTCCTCTTGCTCTCTGGCGAGCATACCCTCGATCCTTCTCACAATGCTCACTACCTGCTGATAAGGAATATCCATCTCCAACTCTCGAGCCATGCTAGATCTGATGGATGGAATAAGACCCTTAATGAACCAGCAAACTCTCTCGCGGACAGTAACAACCAAGGTCGGTGCATGCCTGGCCAATCTAGTATAACAGATAGCATACTCCGAAATGGTTATAGTACCCTAGCGCAAATGCTCAAACTCTGCGCGCCATGCGCCCTTGAGACTCTGAGGGACAAACTCTCTCATGAACATACTCGTGAACTGGGTCCAAGTCAGTGAAGTAGCCTCGACTGGACTGTCTATCTCATAAGTGCGCCACCAATCATAAGCGACTCCCCGAAGCTGGAAGGCAGTAAAGGAAACCCCGTTGGACTGTGCTATAGCCATAGTGCGAAGAATACGGTGTCACTCCTCTAGAAATCCCAAGGCATCGTCTGACACCAATCCACTATAAACCGGAGGATCATACTACTTGAATCTCTCAAGTCTCCGCTGCTCATCCTCAGAAGCAGCTGTCCCATCCTCGGGCTGGACTGGTACTGCAGGCTGTACAAGATTAATCTTTAGAAGCTACTCAACATGCACTCGCTACTCAGGAGTGCGGGCGGAAGGAGTTTGTGCTCCTCCCCCAGCCTGGGATGCGGCTGCAACAAGGGAAAGCAACCCTGCCTGAGCCAACGTGGTGTACATGCTCATAAACTGTGCCAAAGTCTCCTGAAGGGCTGGAGTAGTAGTAACTGGAGGCGTGACCGGTGTCTGAACTCCGGCTTAATTTACTAGCGGTACCTCAGCGGCAGCTCACACAGGTGCTCTGGCTGCACCACGTGTGCATCCACGGCCTCTACCTCGGCCCCGACCTCTGAGGCTGCAGTAGGGGGCGCGGGTGTCTGATCATCCCGAGTAGCACGTGTCCTCACCATCTGTGAGAGAATAGAAGATAGAAATTTAGAATTGATGTCAAAAAAATATCGCACGTTAAGGAGCTCAAATGAAGTGAAGATTTTCCCTAATTAGTTACATAGCCTCTCGTAGATAAGTACAAACGTCTCCGTACCGATCAACGAGACTCTAATAAACCGGCCTGTGTTCTGTGACTCCTATGAACCTAGAACTCTGATACCAACTTGTCAAGACCCCAGTTCGCCCTCCGTGAACATGTTGTGATGGCACCTAGTTCCTACAACTAGGTAAGCCTAACAATGCGGAGTTTATACAACTTGTGGAAAACAAACTAACTTGCGGAAGCAAACAACTGAAAATTTACTGTATATAAGTTCCACTTGGCATAATACAACCCATATCATGAAATCCAAAACAAACTCCCAAAACCCGGAAACTCACAGGAAACACAGGCTAAAAGAAATATTGTAAATGCTCTAATCTCCAGAAGGTCTACATAAAAAGTATGATAGAATCAAAACACTACAGATAGAATAAGGAAGGAGACTCTTCGGTCTGTGGACCGTGCAGATATACCTCGAAGTGTCCGCTAGATCTCTCCGCCTCGATGATAGTATGCCTGGGTGGAGGAACCTGGATCTGTACATAAAAAAACACATGCGCAGAAGGGGCATGAGTACACCACAGCAGTACTCAGTAAGTGTCAAGCCTAACCTCGGTTGGGTAGCGACGAGGAAGTTTGGGGCCCTACTAAGATAACATAAAATAAGAAGGTTGAAAACAGTATGAAATAAACAAAAATAATGAGATACAGCTATTGGGTAAATCGGATTACACAAACAACAATGTATATGCAGAAAATAAGATAACACAGAGTAAACAGCTCAATACCAACACCAATAATGAGGATTTCCCAGGATACCGTCCTGTAGTTCATTTTATCAATTTGTCAGAGGAGCTCCCGGGTTACCGTCCCGTGAAAGTATCCGAAGGATCTCCCGAGATACCGTCCCGTAGTCCAACTATCAATGTGCAGGGGGATCTCCCGGGAATCTAACCCGTAATCCCAAAGTAAATGTGTAGGGGGATCTCTCGGGAATCTAACCCGTAGTCCCAAAGTAAATGTGCAGGGAGGGATCTCCCGGGAATCTAACCCGTAGTCCCAAAGTAAACAAACAAGGGGGAGCTACCGGAATCCCACATCCGTAGTCCCAATGTAAATGCGCAACCAAAATCAGAGAATATTCAGAAATGAAGTACAACAATACAAGTCACGGGTAGTTCTAACCTAACATGTCCCATGTAATACAATTAAGGCAAATTAAGCAAGTAGGCAATTTTTATCAACTAAACATGCTTTTCTAGACTAGCACAGGACATAACGGCAGGTAGAATAAAGCAAGTACGAAAGAAACTCAGTTCAAATATTTTTTTTAGTAAAAATTCGGGTTTTCAACAATTAGCTCAAGTACGCGCTCGTCACCTCACATACAAGGCATTCAATTATAAAATATCACATCCTAAGGGGAAAGGTCCCCCACACAAGGTTAGACAAGCCACTTAACTCGAACAAGTGCAAGTCAACCGGAAACCACGCTTTTGCCACGAGTATCCGACTCCAAATGGCTCAAATCTATTCAATAAAATTGCATACTTTAAATAATAATTCAAGTATTTGATTCTAATGTTAAATTCTAAGCTAATACGTGAAATTATGTAAAATGACCAAAATGCCCCTCAGGCCCACGTCTCGGAATCGGGTAAAATTTATACTTCCAGAAACCTTGCACTCTTACGAGTCTAACCATACCAAAATTATCCAAATCTCATAACATTTCGACCCTCAAATCCATGATTCTATCCAAGAGGGTTTTCTAAACTTTTCCAACAAAATTCGCGGATTAAATGCAAAAACTTGTAATAGATTCGAGTTATATAACCAAAATTAAGTTAAGAACACTTACACCGTTGTCCTCTCTTAAAATCTCTTGAGAAATCGCCTTAACCGAGCTCCAAATTGTCAAAAATCGAAAATGAGAACGAAGTCCCATTTCCAGGACTTAACCTTCTGCCCAGACACGTTTTCCGCTTCTGCGGTCATGTAACCGCTTCTGCAGTACCACTTCTGTGGTTATAAGACCGCTTCTACAGTATCCGTTGACCAGACCAGGGACCGCTTCTGCGATGGAAATCTCGCAGGTGCGAGATCGCTTCTGCGAAAACTAATCCGCTTCGGCGAAAAATGGAGGGAAGCCCAACTTCTGCTTATGTGACTTCCAAGCCGCTTCTGCGACTCCACTTCTGCGGTTCCCAAGCAGCAAAAGCGAGAATACCAGAAACTTTGTTGCCGCAACATTTTTAAATCCGAAAATGCCCCGTTAAGCATCTGAAACACACCCGAGGCCCCCGGGACATCAACCAAAACTACCAACAACTCCTAAAACATCATACAAATTTGCTCCATTCATCAAAACGCCTCAAACAATGCCAAAACCATCAAATTACATCAAATTCAAGCCTAAGTTCTTCTAAAACTTCCAAAACACGCATTCGATCAAAAACCCAACCAAAACACGTCCGAATGACCTGAAATTTTTCACACATATCCCAAATCACCTAACGAAGCTACAACAATTCTCGTAATTCCTTTCTGAGCCTCCGATCAAAATCTCACCTATCAACCGGAAATCGCCAAAATACTAACTTCGCCAATTCAAGCATAAATTAGCGACGGACTTCTAAAATTCATTTTGAACACGCTTCCAACTCGAAATCACCAAACGGAGCTAACAGAACCATCAGATTTCTATTCCAAGGCCATCTTCACACTGTTCCAACTACGGACCATTTTCCAACACTTAAGCTCTCATTTAGGGACTAAGTGTCCCAAAACTCTCCGAAACTCCACACCGAATGTCCCAGCAAACCAAAATACTAGAAATGTACTTGGGGGAAACAATAATTAGGGGATCGGGGCGTAAATTCTAAAAATGACCGGCCGGGTCGTTACAGTTATATATATATATAATATATATACTTACGCTATACTATGCACTAATTATAAGTGAATTAGGTAATATTATATCGAATATAGCTTATATATATATATACATAATATATATACTTATGCTATACTATGCACTAATTATAAGTGTATTAGGTAATATTATATCGAATGTAGCATATATATATATATATATATATATATATATATATATATATATATATATATAATATATACTTACGCTATACTATGCTGTAATTATAAGTGTATTAGGTAATATTATATCGAATATAGCTTTTATATATATATATATACACACACACTTACGCTATACTATGCACTAAGTATAAGTGTATTTGGTAATATTATATCGAATATAGCTTATATATATAATATATATACTTACGCTATACTATGCACTAATTATAAGTGTGTTAGGTAATATTATATCAAATGTAGCTTTTATATATATATATATATATATATATATATATATATAAAATATATATACTTATGCTATACTATGCACTAAGTATAAGTGTATTAGCTAATGTTATATCGAATGTAGCTTGTGTATATATATATATATATATAAAATATATATACTTACGCTATACTATGCACTAAGTATAAGTGTATTGTCACGACCCAAAACCCAAACTCGGTCGTGATGGCGCCTCTCAGAAGACAAGGCCAGCCGACACTTACTCAAATTCAGTTCCAACAGCTTAATAAATCAATAAGTCATTTATAAGATTGAATAATCCAATCCTTTAGGCAGTAAACAATACAATTTTATAAACTTGCGGAATAACAACCAAACTCAGCCCGACATCGGGGTGTCACTAATCATGAGCATCTATTAGAGTATAAATACAACTACAAGGTCTGAAATACACAAAACAGGACTGATGACCGAAAAGGGAGAAAAGCGGTGCTACGAACGCTGACAGCCACCACGCTAAAACTCCGATAACCCTGCCTCCAATCAGCCTAATCCCGCTACCGGGTGTATAACTACCTGCATCTGCACACAAGGTACAAGGAGTAAAGTGAGTACTCTAACTCAGTGAGTAATAAAGGTAAATAACAACTGAGCAGTAAGAAATCACGTAAAGCATATCAACCTGCTATATGGAAGAAGTATAAAACCATTTAAGAATGCAATGAAGCTGTGAAATTTCTTAAAAACACCTTTGCTTAGTTCAAACTTCCTTTGAAAAATAACTTTTCAAAAAAAATTGAGCAAATGAATGCAAAGCAGTGGTGCAAATAAGCACAAAAAAAATGTTCGTCCATCGGGCACAATGTCTCTGAACAGTATCGGCCCCTCGGGCAATTACATAGAACAGTACAAGCCCCTCGGGCAATCACATAGTATAGTACTAGCCCCTCGAGCACAATTTTATTCCTGCTCAGTCATTTTTACCTAACCAAAATGCATCCTACAATGCCATTGTTACCACTGTCTAAAATTTGTCCTCTCTGATCAATCATTGTTACCTTACCGCACGGTTTTATTCCTGGTCAGTCATTGTTACCTGACCAAGACGCGTCCTATAGTGCCATTGTTACCACTATCAAAAATTTGTCCGCTCTGGTTAGTCATTGTTACCTGACCGCACGGTTTTATTCCTGGTCAGTCATTGTTACCTGACCAAGACGCGTCCTACAGTGCCATTGTTACCACTGTCTAAAATTTGTCCGCTTTAGGTGGGTACCCGCGCTCACTGTGGGTGTGCAGACTCCGGAGGGGCTCCTACAGCCCAAGCGCTATATTGCTGCGGCGTGCAGCCCGATCCGTATATATATACACATTTGCTGCGGCATGCAGCTCGATCCATATAAGTAATTGTTGCGGCGCGTAGCTCGATCCAACATATATATAATATTCATTTGCTGCGGCGCGCAACCCGGTACATATCATATAAAATATCCTCACTATTGGGTCCTCAACCCCTCTCAGCCATTAAAATCACAGCCTCTCGGGTATTTGTAAAACAGTGTTCTCAGCCCAAAATATCATTTAAGTTTTCAATCTGTATAAAAATGGCTCAGTTTGTAAAAACATAAATATCAACAGGACTGAGTTCAAATACAAGTCAAAACAGTGAGGAAATAGTGATAAAAATCCCCGAAGAGTTCAAATAATTGGCACGAAACCCAAATAAGGCAATCAGCCCAAATCATGATGATAACAAATAAATTTTAGTCAAATAAGCGGTAATATCATCAATCGGGATGGACTAAGTCACAATCCCTAATGGTGCTCTACCCCACGCTCACTATCCGACGTGCAAGTCACCTCAACATAGCACTACGATGTGCAATCCGTGGTTTCAAACCCTCTGACTATCATTTACAATCATTACTCACCTCAATCCGAGCAAAATCCTACTTCACAATACCTTTGTCTCTCATATCGACCTCCAAATGCCTCGAATCTTGCCACAATAATTCGATTCAGTTAATAAAAATTACAGGAATTAAATCCATATGAAATTCTACATTTTCCATTAAAAATCCAAAATTGCACTCAAAATTCGCCTGTGGGGCCCACATCTCGGAATCTGGCGAAACTCATAAAATCTGACAACACATTCCGATACGAGTTCAACCATACCAAAATTATCAAATTGAGACAACAACTCGACCCTCAAATTTTCAAATTAAACCAAGAGGGTTTTCAAAATCTTCCAACTAAATTCATGCCAAAACTTGTAATATATTCGGGTAATCAAACCAAAATTAAATTAAGAACACTTACCCCGGTTTTTTCTCTGAAAATCTCCCGAAAATCGCCTCTTCCCGAGCTCCAATTTGGTAAAAATGGAAAATGGGACAAACAGAAACTAAACATTCTGTCCAAAATTCCCGAGTACTGTTCACGCGTGTTATTGTTCACGGATACTGTACACGGATAATGTTCACGAATACTGTACACGGATACAGTTCACAGTGCTGTGAAAAAAATGCAGCAGCTTTTCTTCAAATCTAAAATCGATCCGTTAACCTTCTGAAATCCACCCAAGGCCCTCGGGACCTCAACAAAATGCATCAACCAGTCCAACAACATCATACGAACTTAGTAGAAACCTTAAATCACATCAAATAATGCTAAAATCGTGAATCACGCATCAAATTGAATTATGAGTTTTCGAATCTTCCAACTTCAACATCTTGCGCCGAAACATATCAAATCAATCCGGAATGCCTTCAAATTTTGCACACAAGTCATAAATGACATAACTAAGCTATGAAAATTTTTAGAACTGGATTCCGACCCCGATATCAAAAAGTCAACTCTCGGTCAAATTTTTCCAAAAATCTTCTATTTTCCAACTTTTGCCAAAATGCGCTAAGTTGACCTACGGACTTCCAAATCTAAATCCGAACATGCTCCTATGTCCAAAATCACCATACAAAACTATTGGAACCATCAAAATTCCATTCGGGGCTCAACAGTCAAATCTCTAGTCAAACTTAAGAAATCTTTAGCCTTAGATTTCTAGATTCCGTTAAATGGCGATAATTTGATCAAGGGACCTCCAAATTCGATTTCAGGCATATGACCAAGTCCCAAATCACGATACGGAACTACCGGAATGGTCAAAATGTTTATCCGGGTTCCTTTGCTCAAAATGTTGACCAAAGTCAACTTAGTTGAGTTTTAAAGCTCTAGTTCACAGTTTAATCCATTTTTTACATAAAAACCTTCCGAAAAATTATACGGACTGTGCATGCAAGTCGAGAAATTATTGATAGCACTTTTCAAGATCTTGAAACACCGAGATGATTATTCAATTTAAAGATGATATTTGTGGGTCATCACATGTATTAGCTAATGTTATATCGAATGCAGCTTATATATATATAATATATATATTTACGCAATACTATGCACTAAGTATAAGTGTATTAACTAATATATATCGAATGTAGCTTATATATATAATATATATACTTACGCTATACTATGCACTAATTATATGTAAGGACCCGACTGGTCGTTTTGCGTTTTAGAACCCCGTTCCCTTAAATAAAACTTCTCCCACTTGCTTTAACTAAATTATGACTTGCGGGGATGGGTGGTTTGGAAGTTGGAAGAGTTTTGTGTAAGAATATGTCCATTTGCTTCTTTAAGTTTCTCTAAAAAGGCCAAGTTTGACTTCGGTTAACTTTCTTGGGAAACGGACTTGGATTCGTAATTTGACGACCCCGGAGGGTCTGTGGGAAAATATTGGACCTGGGCGTATGCCCAGAATCGAATTCCGAGGTCCCTAGCCCGAGTAATGAATTTTTCTGTGAAATTGTTAAATTGAAGTTTTATAGATTTAAATAAACTAAGAAATCATTGTTTTACTAGGTATCGGGCTCAGATTTTGATTTCGAAACTTGGTACAGGTCCGAAATATCAGTTAAGACCAACCCGTGAAATTTGGTGTCAATCAGAGTAGTGTAAGGGCGTTTTGACCCATTGGAAGAAAACTTAGAACTTGAAGTTCAATGATTTGGTTCATTTGGTTTTGGGGTTTGATTCCTTGATTTAGCATTATTTTGAGTGTTTCGAGGGTTCAAGTAGGTCCGCCTCATGATTTCGGACTTGTCAGTATGTTCGGGCGGGGCTCCGGAGCCCCGAGCGTCAAACGAGAGAGGTTCGAGTGAAGTTTGAAATTGAGGAAGGGGCTGCAGCTTTTGCTGCTTCTGTCATAACTGCATCTGAGGTTTTTGGACCGCAGAAGCGGTACCACAGATGCGGCCTTCTCACCGCAAAAGCGGAAGGGGCCAGGTCCAGGGGAAACCGCAGAAGCGGCCCTGCGACCGCAGAAGCGGTCCCGCTTAAGCTGACCCAGACCACACAAACTATCCAACTTCCCCAGGCCCAGTATCGTTGAAGCAGTAGCTTGACCGCAGAAGCGGTCCAGGCTTCTTTGGTCGTTTCCGCAAAAGCGACCCATTTTCGCAGAAGTAGACCCCGCAGAAGCGGAAGCAGCTGGGCAGAAGGGTTCATTTAATTCAAACCCAAAGCCATTTTTATCATTTCTCATTCCATACTTAGGCGATTTGGGTGCTTCTATGAGAGGGTTTCCACATATCTTGGTAAGGTAAGTAATTTGCCTTCATCCTTAGCTTAAATACATGAACATTAGGTAGATTAAATACTAAAATTTAGTAAAAATCAAGGGTTAGAGCTAGACCTAAGGTTTTAGCAAAACTAAGATTTAAGCATGGAAATTGTTATGTAATGAACTAGAAATCATATATTTGTGTTCCTTAGGTGATAGAGAACAACTTCCTTTGAAAAAATCTCGGAATCCGGACACGTGGGCCCGGGGTTGGAATTTAGGAAACTTGTGGGAAAGGTTGGGAAATCACTTAAATAATTAGAATTCAACCTTGTAAGCCTTTATTGACTAGTTCTTGCTTTATTTGAATTAGTTTGTGCTCGTTCGGCTACGAATCGAGTGTTTGGGCGTGTTCTTGATATTGGAAGTGCGCTTCGGAGCGAGGTGAGTCTCCTTTCTAACCTTGTAAGACGGAGTTGTCCCCATAGGATTAATGAATGAATAATTATTGCTAAATGCGGGGGCTACGTACGCACCAAGTGACGAGAGTTCATGCGTAGCTACTACTATGTTGATTGTCCGGGTAGTTTAGGACTTACATCATGCTCTATTTATCAGAATCTCCATATTATTTGTCTAATAAGATCACTTAGGATGTGTTAGAGACTTGAAAGAAAATAAAAGCAACTTGCACACTTGTTGAATATTGTATGGTATACTTGACTCTAAATATGACTTCGTGCGTATTCTTGATATTGCCTGATATTTGTGGATCGGGCCGATCGCCTCAGTATGAATAGATGCATCGATAGGTACGTCGTCGACCCTCGGCAAGTGCACAGTTTCTTTCTGTTGGTTCGGGTCGTCGCCTCGGTACTATGTGTGCATGTTTAATTGTAGGGAAGCTTATACTTGCTTGTGTTGCTATTGTCCCAAAATATAAACCTAATGCAGTGTATGCCACTTGCCATAAACTGTTGATACTTGTAATTTCCATGATTTGAACACATTATACTTTTATATATATATATATATATATATATATATATATATATATATATATATATATATATATATAATATTTGACCTTAGTAAGTATCGAGTCGACTTCTCATCTCTACTTCTTCGAGATTAGACGAGATACTTACTGGGTACATGTTGTTTATGTACTCATGTTATGCTTCTGTACTTAAATGTACAGGGTTTGAGGCAGGTGGATCTAGATATCATTCTGGTGCGTACCAGTGAGCACATTTGGGACTTCTATGGTGAGCTGCTTCTCCTTCATGCCGATCCATAGCCGAAGAAGTCTTTGTCTGTATTTTGTTTCTGTCTATCCTGATTTGGACAGTAGGATAGTGTATTATTCTTTTGTGTATATTCTACTAGTCGCCCGTAGCTTGTGACACCAGGTTCTGGCACACACAGTAGTAGAAATTTATTTTGGGTTGTATTGTCATTTTGACACATTATGATCTTTACTGATCTTACCTTTATTTCGAAAACTTATTATAATTGTCTTTGGTTAAAGTAAAATGAGAATTAAGTCACATTTCCACATTGGCTGGCCTGACAATGGAGTCGGGCGCCATCATGACCTATTATGGAAAATGGGTCGTGACAACATGGTATTAGAGCACTAGGTTCACGTAGGTCTCACAAGTTATCGGCAAACCTAATAGAGTCTTGCAGATCGGTACAGAGACGTCTGTATTTATCTTCAAGAGGCTATAGGGTATTAGGAAAGACTACTCTTTATTCATTTCCATCATGTGGTTGTCAGTGTACTAAATTTTCCTCTTCTATTCTCTCACAGATGGTGAGGACCCGTACCGCCGATGTTCCGGACCCGGAGGAGCTGCTCCCCCCGTTGCCAGAGGCCGAGGTAGAGGCTGAGGGAGGGCACCGGCCCGTGGTAGGGGACGAGGGCGTCCCAAAGCTGTCCCAGATGTACCACCAGCAGATCCTGTGAGGGATCCCATTACTGAGGAGTGGGGTGAGCTGCCCGCAACCGTGCCTACTCTGGTGGATTTCATGATAGCACCGGGATTTCAGGAGGTCATGGGCCGCATGCTTCGGTTCATGGACACTATGACTCAGGCTGTTTTATTTCCAGCAGACCCAGCTGCTTCATAGGCGGGAGGGGGAGCCCAGAAACCTACTGCCCAGGCTCCAGGACATGCAGCTACAGTATATCAAACTCCGGGTACACTATCCGCAGATGGGGTTGATCCAGTTGTTGCAGTGGCATCCCAGCCCAGGCCAGCTGTGGATTGTGATCCGCAGAAGTTACTAGATAGATGGACTAGACTTCACCCTCCAGTCTTCGGGGGTGAGCGTCATGAGGATGCTCAGGACTTCATCGACAGGTGCAGGGACAGAGTGCATGCCTTGAGGATATTGGAGTCGCATGGAGTCGACTTCTCTACTTTTCAGCTTGAGGGCAGGGCCCGTAGATGGTGGCAGTCCTATGTTCTTGGTAGGCCCGCCGGTTCTCCTCCCATCACTTAGGGTCAATTCGTACAGTTGTTCCTGGATAGGTATATTCCGCCCTCTGAGAAGGAAGAGCTGCGGTAATAGTTTGAGCACCTTGAGTAGGGTCAGATGTCTGTGACCGACTCTGAGGCGAGATTTTCTCACTTATCCCGCCATGCACTTATGATACTCCCTACAGTTGCAGAGAAACTGCGGAGGTTTGTTGCTGGGTTGCAGCCCAGTATTCGATCGGGTATGGCCCAAGAGGTGGAAATGGGTACAGAGTATCAGCTTGTGGTCGAGATTTCTCGTCGGATTGAGGGGTATCGCCAAAGGGGTAGAGAGCAGATATAGCAGGACAAGAGAGCCAGATTCTTTGTAGAGTTCAGATGTGCCCCAGCTAGGGGCAGAGGTCAGTATGGGAGGGGTCAGCCCAGTAGACCCCCATCTTCAGCACCACCACCTCCCGCCCGGGGTGCTCCAGCATGCCCCTATTTCGGTGCCATGCCAGAGAGTTCCTACCGCCCGCTAACTATTTAGGGTCCCTCCAGTGGGTATTCAGGTCCTCAAGGTTCTTCTGGTTCTTACTTCAGTGCTATGCTGGAGAGTTCATATCGTCCACCGGCTATCCAGGCTCCTCCCACGAGATCTACGAGTCATCAGGGACGGTCATCAGGGCAGCAGGTCGCCGCACCGCATTTGTTTAAGTGCGGAGACCCTGGTCATATGAGGAGATCCTGCCCTAGGCTTAGAGGCAAGGCAGTGCAGTAGGGGCAGCAGCCCATCACTTCAGCACCAGCAGCCCAGCCACCTAGAGGTGGAGGACAGACTGGCAGAGGCCGTCCCAGAGGTGGAGGTTAGACGGGTAGAGGTCAGTCTGCTATTACTCAGATGGGTGGAGGCCAGCCAGGTGGTGCTCCAGCTAGGTTTTATGCTCTTCTAGCCAGGCCAGATGCATTGGCCTCAGATGCCATCATCACAGGTATTATTTCCGTCAGCGGTACGGGTGCTTCAGTATTATTTGATCCAGGGTCGACTTATTCATATGTGTCATCTCTATTTGCTCGATTCCTGCTCACTTCTCCTGAGCCTTTGGATGTTTCTATTCATGTGTCCACTCCTGTGGGTGATTCTGTAATTGTGGACCGGACCTACCGGTCTTGTGTGGTTACTTCCTGTGGTTTCTAGACTAGAGCAGTTCTTCTGTTGCTCGATATGATCGATTTTGAGTTTATCCTGGGCATGGATTGGTTATCTCCATATCACGCCGTTCTAGATTGCCATGCCAAGACTGTTTCACTAGCGATGCCATGATTGCCGAGATTGGAGTGGAAGGGTTCCATAGTTGATACGCCTAGCAGGGTTAATTCTTTCCTGAAAACTCAGTGCATGGTTGAGAAAGGGTGTTTGGATTATTTAGCTTATGTGCGAGACACCACCGCAAAGTCTCCGAGGATTGATTCAGTGCTAGTAGTCCGAGAGTTCGGCGATGTTTTTCCTTCTGATCTTCCTGGCATGCCTTAAGATCATGACATTGGTTTTTGTATTGGTTTGACTCCAGGCACTCAGCCTATATCCATCCCACCGTACCGTATGGCTCCTAAGAAGCTGAAGGAACAGTTGGAGCAGTTGTTAGCAAAAGGGTTTGTTAGGCCCAGTGTATCACCTTGGGGTGCACCAGTGCTATTTGTGAAGCAGAAGGATGGGACTATGCGGATGTGCATTGATTACTGCCAGTTGAACAAAGTCACCCTCAAGAACAAGTATTCATTGCCCCGTATTGATGATTTCTTTGACCAGCTGTAGGGTGCTAGGGTGTTCTCTAAGATTAACTTGAGGTCAGGGTATTATCAGCTGAAGATTCGGGATTCAGATGTTCCGAAGACCACATTCAGGACTAGATATGGCCACTATGAGTTTATGGTGATGTCATTTGGCTTGACTAATGCTCTAGCGGCATTTATGGACTTGATGAACAGGGTGTTCAGGCCTTATATTGATTCATTTGTTATCATCTTTATTGACGATATCTTGATATACTCACGTAGCCTGGGGGAGCACGAGCAGCATTTGAGAGTAGTACTTCAGACCTTGCGAGAGTAGCAGCTTTATGCTAAGTTCTCCAAGTACGAGTTTTGGCTGGAGTCGGTGGCATTCTTGGGTCATGTAGTGTCAGGGGAGGGTATTAAAGTGGATCCCAAAAAGATTGAGACAGTTTAGAGTTGGCTACGTCCTACTTCAGTGACCAAGATCAGGAGTTTCCTGGGGTTGGCAGGTTATTACCGGCGATTTGCGCGAGGCTTTTCATATATTGCATCACCTCTGCCAGATTGACCCAAAAGGGTGCCCCATTCTGTTGGTCCGATGATTGTGAGGAGAGCTTCTAGAAGCTCAAGACGGCTTTGACTACAACACCAGTTCTTGTATTGCCTACCAGTTTAGGGATATATACGGTATATTGCGACGCTTCTCGCGTTGGCTTGGGATGTGTATTGATGCAGGAGAGGCGAGTTATTACATATGCTTCATGCCAGCTGAAGGTCCATGAGAAGAATTACCCTATGCACGACCTAGAGTTGGCGGCGATTGTAAATGCTCTCAAGATATGGAGACATTATTTGTATGGGGTGTCATGTGAGGTTTACACCGACCACCGCAGCTTGCAGTATTTGTTCAAGCAGAGGGATCTCAACTTGAGGCAGCGCAAGTGGCTTGAGTTACTAAAGGATTATGATATTACCATGCTTTAGCGGATGCCTTGAGCAGAAAGGCAGAGAGTGTGGGTAGCTTGGCATTCATTCCTGCTGAGATGAGACCATTAACTTTGGACATCCAGTCTTTAGCTAACAGACTTGTAAGATTGGACATTTTGGAGCCCAGCCGAGTTCTAGCCTGTGTGGTTGCTCAGTCTTTGTTATTGGGGAAGATTAAGGCCCGACAGTTCGATGATCCACATTTTGCGGTTCTCAGAGAGACGACGCTTCAGGGAGGTGCCAAGGAAATTTCTACTGGCGAGGATGGTGTGTTATGGCTTCAGGGCCGTATGTGTGTTCCTAATGTTGATGGCTTGAGAGAGAGAGGATTCTAGAGGAGGCCCACAGTTCGAGGTCCTCCATTCATCCGGGTGCCACGAAGATGTATCGTGACTTGAGGCAGCATTACTGGTGGTGGAGGATGAAGAAGGACATCGTGGAGTATGTAGCTAAATGTTTGAATTGCCAGCAGGTCAAATATGAGCACCAGAGTCCAGGTGGCCTACTTCAGCGGATGCCCATTCCGAAATGGAAGTGGGAGCGCATCACCATGGATTTTGTGGTTGGGTTACCGCGGACTTTACGGGAGGTTGATTCAGTGTGGGTTATTGTGGATAGGTTGACCAAGTCGGCCCACTTCATTCTAGTGGCGACTACTTATTCAGTGGAGAGATATGCTCAGATTTACATTCGGGAGATAGTTATGTTGCACGGTGTGCCGGTTTCCATCATATCAGACAGAGGCCCTCAGTTCACTACCCGTTTATGGAGAGCTATTCAGAGTGAGTTGGGGACCCGTGTAGAGCTTAGCACGGCATTCCATCCTCAGACTGATGGGCATTCGGAGCAGACAGTACAGATTTTAGAGGATATGCTTAGAGCACGTGTGATTGACTTTGGAGGGTGGTGGGATTAGTTCTTACCCTTGGCGGAGTTTGCATATAATAACAGCTATCAGTCCAGCATAGAGATGGCCTCGTATGAGGCATTGTATGGTCGGCATTTTCGTTCTCCTATCGGGTGGTTTGAGCCTGGTGAGGCTAAGTTACTTGGTACAGATTTGGTTCAGGATGCCTTGGATAAGGTAAAGTTGATTCAGGAGAGTCTCCGCATAGCTCAGTCCAGGCAGAAGAGTTACGCGGATCAGAGGGCGCGTGATGTATCATTCATGATTGGCGAGAAGGTTCTCTTGAAAGTCTCGCCAATGAAGGGCATTATGAGGTTTGGGAAGAAGGGTAAGCTAAGCCCAAGGTTTGTTGGTCCCTTTGAGGTGTTGAGGCGAGTTGGAGTGGTTGCCTATGAGATTGCTTTACCTCCCAGTCTATTGGGAGTTCATCCAGTCTTCCATGTATCGATGCTTTGGAAGTATCATGCCGACCTATCACATGTGTTGGACTTCAGTACCATTCAGTTAGATGAGAGCTTGGGCTACGAGGAGGAGCCAGTAGCCATTATTGATAGACAGGATCACCAGTTGAGGTCCAAGAGGATTTTTGCGGTAAGGGTCCAGTGGAGGGGCCAACCGGCTGAGGAGACAACCTGGGAGTCCGAGGAGGACATGCGGAGCAGATATCCCCACTTATTCAGCAGTCCAGGTACTTTTCTATGTCCTTTCGAGGACGAACATTTGTTTAAGAGGTGGAGAATGTAATGACCCGACTGGTCATTTTTCATTTTAGATCCTCGTTCCCTTAAATAAAACTTCCCGCACTTGCTTTAACTAAATTATGACTTGTGGGGACGGGTGGTTTGGAAGATGGAAGAGTTTTGAGTAAGGATATATGCATTTGCTTCTTTAAGTTTCTCTAAAAAGGCCAAGTTTGACTTCGGTCATCTTTCTTGGGAAACGGACCCGGATTTGTGATTTGACCATCTCGGAGGGTCCGTGGGAAAATATGAGACCTGGGCGTATTCCTGGAATCGAATTCTGAGGTCCCTAGCCTGAGTAATGAATTTTTCTGTGAAATTATTAAATTAAAGTTTTAAAGATTTAAATAAACTAAGAAATCATTGTTTTCCTAGGTATCGGGCTCGGATTTTAATTTAGAAACTTGGTACAGGTCTGGAATATCAGTTAAGACCTACCCGTGAAATTTGGTGTCAATCAGAGTAGTTTAAGCGTATTTTGACCCGTTGGAAGAAAACTTAGAACTTGAAGTTCAATTATTTTGGTTCATTTGGTTTTGGGGTTTGATTCCTCGATTTAGCATTGTTTTGAGTGTTTCGAGGGTTCGAGTAGGTCCGCCTCGTGATTTCAGACATGTCGGTATGTTCGGGCTGGGCTCGGGAGCCCCGAGCGTCAAACGAGAGAGGTTCGAGTGAAGTTTGAAATTGAGGAAGGGGCTGCAGCTTTTGCTGCTTCTATCATAACCGCATCTGCGGTTCTTGGACCGCAGATGCGGTACCGAAGATGCGGAACCGCAGATGCGACCTTCTCATCGCAAAATCAGAAGGGTCAAGACCCAGGGGAAACCGCAGAAGCGGCCCAGCGACCACAGAAGCGGTCCCGCTTAAGCGAACATAGACCGTAGAAATGATCCAACTTCCCCAGGCCCAGTATCGTAGAAGCGGGAGCCTGACCACAGAAGCGGTCCAGGCTTCTTTGGTAGTTTCCGGAAAAGTGGCCCATTTTCGCAGAAGCGGACCTCGCAGAAGCGGGAATCCCACCACAGAAGCGGAAGCAGCTGGGCAGAAGGGTTCATTTAACTCGAACCCAAAGCAACTTTTATCATTTCTCATTCCACACTTAGGCGATTTGGGTGCTTCAAAGAGAGGGTTTCCTCGTAGCTTGGTAAGGTAAGTAATTTCCCTTCATCCTTAGCTTAAATACATGAACATTAGGTAGATTAAACACTAAAATTTAGTAAAAATCAAGGGTTAGAGCTAGACCTAGGGTTTTAGCAAAACTAAGATTTAAGCATGGAAATTGTTATATAGTGAACTAGAAATCATATATTTGTGATCCTTAGGTGATAGAGAACAACTTCCTTATCGGAATTCGAGCACGTGGGCCCGGGGTCGAAATTTAATAAACTTGTGGGAAAGGTTGGGAAATCACTTAAATAATTAGAATTCAACCTTGTAAGCCTTTACTGACTAGTTCTTGCTTTATTTGAATTAGTTTGTGCTCGTTCGGCTACGAATCGAGTGTTTGGGCATGTTCTTGATATTGGAAGTGCGCTTCGGAGCGAGGTGAGTCTCCTTTCTAACCTTGTAAGACGGAGTTGTCCCCATAGGATTAATGAATGAATAATTATTGCTAAATGCGGGGGCTACATACGCATCAAGTGACGAGAGTTCATGCGTAGCTACTACTATGTTGATTGTCCGGGTAGTTTAGGACTTACATCATGCTCTATTTATCAGAATCTCCATATTATTTATCTAATAAGATCACTTAGGATGTGTTAGAGACTTGAAAGAAAATGAAAGCAACCTGCACACATGTTGAATATTGTATGGTATACTTGACTCTAAATGTGTCTTTTTGCGTATTCTTGATATTGCCTGATATTTTTGGATCGGGCCGATCGCCTCGGTATGAATAGATGCATCTATAGGCGCGCCGTCGACCCTCGGCAAGTGCACAGTTTCTTTCTGTTGGTTCGGGCCGTCGCCTCGGTACTATGTGCGCATGTTTAATTGTGGGGAAGCTTATACTTGCTTGTGTTGCTATTGTCCCAAAATGATAAATTATAAACCTAATGCAGTGAAGTACTTGACTTATGCCACTTGCCAAAAATTGTTGATACTTTTAATTTTCATGATTTGAACACATTATACTTATATCAGAAAAGGTTCAAATATGCCCGTGAACTAAATGAAATAGGACAAATATGCCCGTCGTTAATAGTTGGGCCCAAATATGCCCAAAAAGTCAAATAGTTATGCAAATTTGCCCTTTTTTTCACTGAAACAATATTTTTTCTTTTCTTTTTTCAACTAATCAAAATCAAATATTTTTTTGTAAAGCAATTTTTCTAAAATTTATTTTACTAAAAACTGAAGAAAAAAAAGGGAAATATTTTTTTTCCAGTTTTTACAAAAGAAATGAAAAATATTATCTAAAACAATATTTTTGTAAAAACAGAAATAAAATCTAAAAAGCAATTTTCTAAAGCAATGTTTTTGTAAAAACTGAATTTATTTTTACTAAAAATTGAATAAACGAAAAAAAAATTGCTTTAAAAAACTGAAAAATTATTTTCTAAAATTTTTTTTTGTAAAAACAGAAATAAAATATAAAAAGCAATTTTATAAAGAAATATTTTTGTAAAAACTGAAAAAACGAAAAAAAATTACTTTAAAAAAATTGAAAAATTATTTTCTAAAACAATGATTTTTGTAAAATCTAGAAAAAAAACTGAAAAGCAATTTAAAAAGCGGTAAAAACTGGAAAAACTAATTTTTTTAAACGAAAAACTGATAAAAAGAAAATATTTGTTTTTTTTCAGTTTTTACAAAAATATTTCTTTAGAAAATTGCTTTTTAGATTTTATATCTATTTTTACAAAAACAATTGATTTAGAAATTATTTTTCAATTTTTTTAAATTGATATTTTTCTAAAAACTGGAAAAAAATATTTTGATTTTAATTAATTAAAAAATAAAAGAAAAAAAATATTATTTCTGTTAAAAAAAGGGCAAATTTGCACAACTATTGGACGGTTTGGGCATATTTGGGCCCAACTATTAACGACAGGCATATTTGTTCTATTTCACATAGTTCACGGGCATATTTGGACCTTTTCCGGATATATATAATATTTGACCTTTGTAAGTATCGAGTCGACTTCTCGTCTCTACTTCTTTGAGATTAGACAGGATACTTACTGGGTACATGTTGTTTATGTACTTATGCTACGCTTCTGTACTTAAATGTACAAGGTTTGAGGCAGGTGGATTTGGACATCATTCTGGTGCGTACCAGTGAGCACATCTGGGACTTCTACGGTGAGCTGCTTCTCCTTCATGTCGATCCACAGCCGAAGAAGTCTTTCTCTGTATTTTGTTTCTGTCTATCCTGATTCAGACAGTACGATAGTGTATTATTCTTTTGTGTATATTCTACTGTCGCCCGTAGCTTGTGACACCGGATTCTGGCACACACAGTAGTAGACATTTATTTTGGGTTGTATTGTCATTTTGACACATTATGATCTTTATTGGTCTTACCTTTATTTCTAAAACTTATTATAATTGTCTTTGGTTAAAGTAAAATGAGAATTAAGTCACATTTCCGCATTGGCTGGCTTGACAATGGTGTCGGGCGCCATCATGACCTATTATGAAAAATGGGTCGTGACATTATAAGTGTATTAGCTAATATTATATCGAATTTAGCATATATATATATATATACACACACACACACACACACTTACGCTATACTATGCACTAATTATAAGTGTCACGACCCAAACCCACACTGGTCGTGATGGCGCCTCTCGTGAAGACAAGGCCAGCCAACTAACCCAATTCACTTCCTTTTAAAATT
Organism: Nicotiana glauca; assembly: GCA_026770625.1. NCBI lineage: Eukaryota > Viridiplantae > Streptophyta > Magnoliopsida > Solanales > Solanaceae > Nicotiana > Nicotiana glauca. The sequence continues at coordinate 31,148 of MU674367.1, read as the reverse complement.
ATTTAAACATAAATGAATAAAGTGTTACAGCTTAACAGCAATAATAATCTGGACTACAACCCCACACAATCCGACCGGGGTGTCACAAGTCACGAGCATCTAGGAGGATCTTTATTACAATTTAAAAATCTATAATACATAGAGTAAAGTCTGGAAATCAAGAAGAAGAAGAAACTCGGTGCCGCGAACGCCGACGGTCACCTTGCTAAGCTACGATAGCAATACCTTCAATCCGCTATTAACCCGCTACCGGGTGAACAATACCTGCAACTGCACGCGAGGTGCAGGGAGTAAAGTGAGTACTCCAACTCAGAAAGTAATAAAAATAAATAATGACTGAAAGAATGAAATCTCATAAAGGCACAAATAACGCTATCTCAAGCCGTAAAATCAGTTACGCAATAAAACTTTGAAGTAACAGATGATTCTCTTTTTAAAACAGTGAAGACACTACATTTCAACAAGTACGGAATAATCATAAACTTGCCCCTCAGGCTCAACATCAAATTTTCAATACAGTATCAGCCCCACGGGCTCACTCCCAACTCACCAACACACAATATCAGCCTCTCGGGCTCACTCCCAACTCACCATCACACAACATCAGCCTCTCAGGCTCACTCCTAACTCACCTGGGTACCCTGCACTCACTGGGGGTGTGTACAGACTCCGGAGGGGCTCCTACAGCCCAAGCGCAAAATCGGAGTTCATTTGACCCCTCAAATCACCATTTTAGAATTTCAATCTCAAGCCCTAATTTCATATGATTTGGCTATGTTTTCATGGATTTCTAGGATGATTCTTCAATAAAATCATGTATTTAACTCATAAAACTTACCTCCAATCGATCTTAGTTGAAACTCCCTTCAATCCCCATCCAAAAGCTCTCCAAATTGGGTAAAAATGGTGGAAAACGTGATGGGTTTGCGACTGGAATGTCCTTAAAATCATTCTGTCCGGCTGAACATCCCTTCATCGCGAACGCGATGCCATCTCACGTCCGCGATGGCCAAAAATGCACTGGCCAATTTTCCTTCATCGCGAACACATGCCAAGGACGCGAACGCGAAGCACAAATCAGGTCCCCCAGCATTTCCTCTTCGTGAACGCGTGGAGCCAGACGCGAATGCGAAGGCAAACGTGCCCCAACCTACGCGAACGCGACCTCCCTTCGCGAACGCGAAGGCCAAAATTCCTAGATCTCCAATTCCTTCTACGCGTTCGCGACACACCCATGCGAACGCGAAAACAATCTTCTGCAACATCAATAGCTGAAAAACCAGCAGTCCTCAAAGTCCAAAAATAGCCCGATTAACCATCTGAAATCACCCCGATGCCCTTGGGAGCTCAACCAAAAGCACAGATATGTTCTAATACCTCATTCAAACTTGCTCAAGCCGCAAAACACTATTGTTAACATCTAAATCGTCAAGTTTTCATCAAAACAAGGCTTAAGTTAAACTAAAACTTTCGAAATTCTCATTCAATCAACAACCCGACCTAAACACCTCCGAATCAAATAAAATTTTGCACACAAGTCCAAAATCACCTAACGAAGTTACAACAACTCTCGGAATTCCATTCTGACCCTTGGATAAAAATCTCACCTATCAACCGAAATTCGCCAAAATTTCAACTTCGCCAATTCAAGCCTAATTCTACACCGGAACTCCAAATTCAATTCCGATTTCACTACTAAGTCACAAATCATCCCTCGAAGCTAACCGAATCATCAAAATTCACATCCGAGCCTCCTAACTAAATAGTCAACTTCCAGTTGATTTTTTTCCAAGTCAAGCTTTCCTTTAAGAGACTAAGTGTCTCATTTCCAACTAAAACCAATCCAATTCTATCCGATCAACTGATATACTCATATTGAAACATAGCGAAGNAACCAATAGCTAAATGACCTTACCAAGCATATACCCGGGGTGATCCCTCGTCACCCTATCTCTTATAGGTCCGACAACACAACATGGCTGAAATTACCCAATCCAGTCTAGCCCATAATTAACAGAACTACCCTTTTCACTTCTGAGACCATCAATATGATCAAATTGAATAATCCCGAACCAGCTGTAATAACCTATACTCGCATCCTCAAATGAAATCACATGATATACCACATAATCCAGCACCTGAAACGATAACTTCTATTCACAGCAGCTGTCCACCACAACCATATACCGATAGAAACCTCTCAATAGCTAAAGCCCCATTCCAACACTTCATATCCTATCAATGATAATGAAACACACAGCAAACCATAACCATTTCTCCGATCAAACACTCATGAAACCACTTCCTTTTTGCCTAATACCACAGTGGATTTCCGAGCCAAACCTCGATATAAATCCTCTAACCAGCCGAAATCACATCAGTTCGCATTTACTAATGACTCCAATGATCACCTCGAATTCAACGCACCACTCTGGTGATATGACACCTCATCACAGGCCTAAGCCACAACTTGCATAATCCACGCACCAATGATGGGCGGCCTGAACATACTCAAATCATGACAAATGACTCAAACAAAAGAGTCGTAACTCAAACTCCTCAGTACCATCACAACACTAGGATGGGACCCCGTCCCACATCATAGAAATGGAATACCTGTATCTACCCCGAAGGGTCTAATCTCCACGTAGCCTCGCTACAATGTGCGATCTTATCCAAACACTATTACACATGAAGCACCTCAAGTCACCGTGCTCAAAAGTAGACAGCCACGCACAGATTGGTGTCTGAAACCAAGCAATCCATCACACCCACGGTGAAGTAAGTAATATACACCCTTCAATCCTGAAAGGACATAACCGATGCGCCATTCGCCGAGCAACACCCAATACAGACTTTCTTTAGAAATCAGGAAACAAGGCATACAAGGTAACATATGGAAACTTGTTCTCAACCTAATACTGTTGCGGCGTGCAACCCGATCAAGATAACATACCCCTGGCGGCGTGCCATCCGATCCACATATACTCATGGCGGCATGCCATCCGACCCCCATATATATATATATATATATATATATATCTCACATAAGGAGATGCACATCGAGCCAAATTTTCTCATTGCAACAAAATACCGAGTACCGGTCGTAAGCATACTGAGTGCATACAATATCTACATATAGCCTTATAAGCTACAAACTCAAGTGCAACTGAGGTTTTCCTCTCAAATTCCACTATGACTCCCGATAGCACCACACTATATGTGCCCACAGTCTGAAAATCACAACGCCTCACAGCACCGAAAAAGCATCTCATAGATCTCCCCAGATCACTAACAAGCTCAATAGCGAGAGATTAAACCTATTCCTATTAAACCTATCCCTCAACAATACATATCAGGGCCAACCAAGCCATCTCAATCTGAATACGTAGCCACATCGGCCTGCCAACGAACTCAATGCGAAGAAGCCTGAAGCTGATCCTTCCACTTTTATAACTCTTGCTGGAGCCGTACGATACGATGCCTGTCACCAAATCTATACCGAAATCCACAATCTCGCCCGGCGACATGCCCGGCCACAAGGAACGCATCCGAAAAAGTCCCTCAATACCGGAACTGAATCAATGGTAGAAACCTTTATACTAACATCCGTCGCAAGGGCCCAAGTAAGGAAAGCAATACTTCCCAGCCGTCCGCTGATCTTCGGAATACCAACCACTCTGCTATAACATAATCCGATGCACCTCGCCATGCAACCGGTGGCATTTTTCGACATAGCCCATAGCACAATAGTCTAGAATAACCCACATTGCGACAACCGGTCTACTGCTCAACATCATATACAAAATCTAACATGCCAACAAAGAAAGATCCACTAGGGCCTCAAATCCCAATAGCCGCTAACGGTACCAATACACACTATCCGCAACCACTACATAGCCTAAACATGAGAACTCCCAGCCTCCAGCTCCACATAGCACACAAATTACTATACCTGATCCCAAATTCTGCAACATAATTACATATTGCACCTCGAGTACCTAATCATTCTTCGAAGATATTCTAAAATTCTCATGTGCCATAAAAAACACTCAGATATCAGCAGTCGATCTAGCAAGAAAGTGTCGCAACACTTCCGAAGTGCCATCAAGTTAATCACATTGCCCTTTTTCTGAAACATATACCCTTGTCAAATCACTATGATTAGCAACACTATTTTCCTTAGTCATATGAAGATCATTCACCCAAATCCTCTGAAGATCGATTCTTAAATCACCTGCAGCTACCCGTGCTATTTAAGAATTTAATGACTTTCCATTCCGAACTGAACCAAACCTTACACACACAAATCCCAATCTCCTACAACATATCGCTTATACCATACCACACTAGGATAACATGAGAACTTTTATCTCCCTTCCGTGCCGCAGACATCGACGCACTCAACTAGTCAAAGACTTCCATTGATCCTATTTAGCAGAAAAATTATTACACACTCCATGCTTCGCATACTCATAGAAAATATACTCATCTTCAAACCACGGTAAAACCCAACAAGAACATCTCTGCCAACTCCAGTTGTACTAGCTAAACTACCAGGACTGAATCCTTTCATCTAAACCAAGCTGAGCAAGCCGTCAAAACCCAAGAGCATTGCTACAAAAGGCCTGTAAAAGCCCATTACTTTGAACACATCCAAGGAATAAATCATATCTTTACCATACCGATTCGGTCTATTATCAAGCTATTCCTTCTATCAAATTTCTCTTTTTATTCATCATCCATTTGATATTTCTCCCTTGCCGTAGCATCATAATGCCTCAATCCAGGCCTACCACACGAGACTCGAACATAAGACCACACTGTCTAAAACCCATAGGCCATCGAATACTTTCTCAATGCTTCCCAGAAGTATCACGTTCCAGAATACTTACTTGAAGAACTTCCTGCGAACCCGAATTCGCTGCCATTACTTTCCAGATGCCGATACATAGGATCCCATAATTAACATAAAAATACCACAAGTCTTGATATCTTCCTAATGGAAACACAGTCTCTAGCCACATACACAACCTTAAGACACTTGATGATTACATGCAAAATCTTGAACCCAATAAAACCATTCTCTAGATTCATTCACTCTTACACAACTGTAAATTATCTGACTTAACGAACAGAACCACTCGTGCCTTATTAGCGCTCTGACACCGAAGGATATGATCTCATTCCAATTCAACGAACATCTTCCTTTTCTACACACTGAGCATTCTTTATCAACAACAACTCAAGACATCCTATTGTCTTTATACATCTACAAAGTACCATATAACCCTTATCAAAATTTTGCTTTACTCGTGCCATCCTCGGCTCATTCTGCAACACGGACTGATCCGCTGGCATACCTCGAAACGGAAACAACATAGCACATATCCGTGCGATCAGCTAATCAACCGCAACCTCCCCAACTTGGCTCAAAGCCACCTGTCAGGACACATTTAATAACCCATAATACTTTTAATCTAATGATGCCACAATATTATAGTGAGATTAAACTCAAATCATCTACTAGTTTATGAAAACACAGATCCTCGGATATTGGAATCCTCTACAAACCTCGCATTCATCCCCACATCAGCTGAGTCCACTCTCTAAAGCGACCCAAATTTATGAAATTACAACACGTACCTTTCAATTATACATGAGATCTTCTAACAATATATATAAGAATCATACCCCTTAGAACACTCCGCAGGAGATATCCCACCTGCTTC
>MU674367.1:0-12283 GCA_026770625.1 Nicotiana glauca | reverse complement strand
TATAATACTGCGGCGTGCAGTCCGATCCACATAATATATCACTGCGGCGTGCAGTCCGATCCATATAATATACTACTGCAGCGTGCAATCCGATCCATGCATATATATGTATATACTGCTGCGGCGTGCAGCCCGATCCATATCTCAATCCAGAAATGCACACATAACACTGATGCGGTGCGCAGCCTGATCCATGCTCAGTCCAGCAATGCACATAAGCCCCTTGGCCAATAGTAAAATAGCAGTTCTCAGCTCAAAACTTCAGAAAAATATCATTTAAGTTTTCAAATCTTAGAAAGATGGCTGAGTTTGCAAAACAATATTTAGAACCTTGGACTGAGATCAAATAATATGCAACTTAATGCAAACACAATGATATCAATTCCTGAAGGATTCAAATAATCGGCACGAAGCCAAAAACATGGCAATAAGCCCAAATCATGATAGCATCAAGTAGTTTTCAATCAATCACGCAATAAAATCAACAACCGGGATGGACCAAGTCACAATCCCCAATGGTGCTCTACCCCACGCTCATACCTGGCGTACAGGTCACCACAATACAACACTATGATGTGCAAATCCGGGGTTTCAAACACTCAGGATATCATTCACAAGTATTACTCACCTCGAACCGGTGGAATTCCTCGCTCGCGACGCCTTTGCCCCTCAAATTGGTCTCCACGCGCGTCGAATCTAACCAAAACCAGAGCGAATATGTTACAATATTCTAAGGGAACAATGCCCAATCGAAAAGAACCGAAACATATCAATAATCTCGAAACTAGCAAAACGCGAGCCCCGGGCCCACGTCTCGAAATCCAGAAATTTTTACATCAATACGATCCTTATCTCGCCACGAGTCTATACATACCAAATTCACAAAAATCGGAGTTCATTTGACCCCTTAAATCACTATTTCTATCCGAGAGGGTTTTCTACCCTTTTCAACAAAAATTCTCAAATTAAACACCAAAACTTGCAATAGATTCGAGTTATACAACCAAAATTGAGTTAAGAGTACTTACCCCGTTGTTCTCTCCAAAAATCTCCCGAAAAATCGCCTTATCCGTGCTCCAAATCATCAAAAATGGAAAATGGGACGAAGTTTGTACTTTATTCTGCTGTCCAGAGATTTGTTCTTCGCGTTCACGGTCCTTCTCTCGCGTTCGCGAAGAACAAAGTTCCAAAAATTCATTTTCCAAACTCTGCTCGGACAGCCTCTATTGCAATGGTCATAAGATTTTACATACAACTCCAAATGACTATTATAATATGTTTCTGGAAACTAGATTCAAAGAGCTACAACTTTAGTTTTTTAATCACCTCACAATTCCTTGTAGATAAAAAGATATGAGCTTCCGAAGTAGGACCTACGCGACAGAAAATTCCTTCTTCGCGAACGCGAAGCATTGTCGCGAACGCGAAGAACAAAAGTCCCAGATGACAATTCCTTCTTCGCGAACGCGAAGCACTGTCGCGAATGCGAAGACCAAAAGTCTCAGAAGCCAATTTTTTCTTCGCGAACGCGATAGGACCTCGCGGACGCGAAGGACAACACCAGATACCAGCAACAGCAGTTCAAAACCTTCTAAAAATGACCCGTTGGGCATCCGAAATACACCCGAGTCCCCCGGGACCTCAACCAAAAGCACCAACATGACTTAAAACATTATCCAAACTTGCTCGAACCATAAAAACACTATCATTAACATCAAAATCCTCAAATATCATCAAATCAAGGCTTAAGTTAAACTAATACTTTCAAAACTCACATTCAATCAAAAACCCGACCTAAACCCCTCCGAATCAACTGAAATTTTGCGCACAAGTCCAAAATCACCTAACGAAGCTACTGAAACTCTCAGAATTCCATTCCGACTCCCGGATCAAAATTCCACCTATCAACCGGAAATCGCCAAAATAGGCTAACTTCTTCACCGGACCTCCAAAATTACTTGCAATTGCGCTCCGAAGCCTTAAATCATCCCCCGAAACTAACCGAATCATCGTAATTAAATTTCGAGCCCTCTAACTCACAAGTCAACATCCGGTTGACTTTTCCAAACTAATTCTTCCTTAAAGAGACTAATCGTTTCATTTCTTACCAAACTCTATCCGAATCACTTCAAATTCACCAAACACATATACTGAAACGTGATGAAGCTTAAAACAGGGAAAATGGGACAGAAATACATGAGACGATGGGTCAGGTCGTCACAAATTGCCCCGTTGTTTCTGTGAAAATCTCCCAAAAATCGCCTCTTTCCGAGCTCCAATTTTCAGAAACTAAACATTCTGTCTAGAATTTTCGAGGTACTGTTCACCTGTGTTACAGTTCACGGATACAGTTCACGGATATTGTTCACGAATAATGTATACGGATACCATACACGGATATTGTACACGGATACTGTTCACGAATACTGTACACGGATACTATTCACAGTGCTGTGAAAAAAATGCAGCAGCTTTTCTTCAAATCTAAAATCGATCCATTAACCTTCCAAAATCCACCCGAGGCCCTCGAGACCTCAACAAAATGAATCAACCAGTACTACAACATCATACAAACTTAGATGAAACCTCAAATCACATCAAATAATGCTAAAATCATGAATCACGCATCGAATTGAATTATGAGTTTTCGAATCTTTCAACTTCTACATGTTGCGCCAAAACATATCAAATCAATCCGGAATGACTTCAAATTTTGCACACAAGTCATAAATGACATTACGAAGCTATGAAAATTTTCAGAACTGGATTCCGACCCCGATATCAAAAAGTCAACTCTCGGTCAAACTTTTCCAAAAATCTTCTATTTTCCAACTTTCGCCAAAATGCGCTAAATTGTCCTACGGACTTTCTAATCCAAATACGAACATGCTCCTAAGTCCAAAATCACCATACGAAACTATTGGAATCATCAAAATTCCATTCCGGGGCTCAAAAGTCAAATCTTTGGTCAAACTTAAGAAATCTTTAGCCTTAGATTTTTAGATTCTGTTAAATGGCGGTAATTTGATATAGGGACCTCCAAATTCGATTTCAGGCATATGACCAAGTCCCAAATCACGATACGGAACTAGCGGAATGGTCAAAACGTTTATCCGGGTTCATTTGCCCAAAATGTTGACCAAAGTCAACTCAGTTGAGTTTTAAAGCTCTAGTTCACAGTTTAATCCATTTTTCACGTAAAACCCTCCCGGAAAATTATACGGACTGCGGATGCAAGTCGAGAAATTATTGATAGTACTTTTCAAGATATTAAAACATCGAGATGATTATTTAATTTAAAGATGACATTTGTGGGTCATCACATTCTCCACCTCTAAAACAAACGTTCGTCCTCGAACGTACTAAGAATTATTCTCAAGTTACCAAATTGATTGTTTTCGTTTACACAAATATTCGCGGTTGCTCCTACATTACCGCATTTGACATAAGTCTGACAATGCCATTTCAATTGCGATTATTTCCTTTATCCATATTTGTAAACTTTAAGACCAAATTTCTTACACTCCAATCTTTTCCAGAAAGGTCCGATTTTCACGTCAACACATGATATAAGTCTCGACTGGCTATAGCAACTCATACCTACGCACCCATCAAATATGGGGTATTACATTCTCCCCCACTTAGGGTCATTCGTCCTCAAATGAGAAGTGGAGTCCGTCCACAAACACATAATGTAACTTATCTCTTTCTTTGCACATCTCAATATCCCAAATTTTTCTAACTCCTAAATTTTTCAGAAATTTCAGCAAGGTCTCCCCTGTAATTGGGCCTATCCACCTGTCAGAGTAACGCCAAAAGAACTCCTAACAACATTTCCCCAACCCGACAATTTACAACAAAGTATATATCAATAACACAAATCTTCGCACTACAAGCATGTCATTATCACAATGATATCTTGACATAAAGCGCATCATATGTATGACCATAACCACATCTCTGGTGTTAATAGTTATTCATAATAGATTACAACATCGCCAATAAACTCATGTTAACAAAATTCTATTTTAAACCTCCAGTTTACTAACAACAAGGCATGAAGATCTCATAATTACTTACCCGAATTAATGAGAAACAATTTACATCCTCTGGGCACTCACCTCGTAGTCTAAAACTCAATAATTACAATACAAATCTGGCAAATTATGCACAAGGATATTCATACAAGAATTTTCTTCAAATAATTCTAATAGGCATTCCACCCTATAAGTACTATAGTACAAACTTTAATTTCACAAAGGGAGCATTTAAACCCACATATTTTTTTTCACTGCAACAACCTCATCCTTATATAACATCTACCCGCATCTTGTAGCCCGGTTTAAATATTTTACATTATATAAAACACAAGGATCTCATCCTCAACTCTGTACCACAAGTAATATGCACATCGTGCCAAATTGGAACATTCCATTTTCTTCTTTTGAATAATTTTCCATTTAACAAAATCACAACACATAATGATAGACATAGCTATCTCCATATAATCTCCCAACATGAGTATTCAAATAAGTAGATTTCAGAATTACGAAGTTCACTCATAAGTGGATCACAATAGGAGGACTTGCCTCGATACTCAGAACCGAATCAAGTTAACAAAATTGTAACTGTATAATAATTCGAGACTATACTTGTAATGATACCATCTGGTGTTGCGACCTTATCCATACCATAGAAAATATATCAACGGCTCGGTCTCCACCTCTACGAGTCTCACCTCCACCTCCAATATCCTGACCCCTACCTCGGGTTGGTCATGTAAGTGGAGTAGTAACTGTAATGGAGCACGTAGCCCGAGTGCTTTTACAAAATATGTTTCTCCCAAGTCTAGGACAATTTTCCCATGAGGAATATTTTCAAAAAATTTCTAAAAATCGGAATATTGGTAGTCGACCAACCAAGTGAGTGTTGAAATAACAATAAACATCTGTAAGTCAAAATATAATGCGCACCTTTCTCAGGTTTTACCGAGCAGTTATAACATTCAATCTAGATATCCGAAACTGACTATTCTATCCAGAATTCGTGACCTTCCCTTGAAGGATGAACTGCCACTTTGTACATGAAAATATTAAGCATGTACAACACACCGCTTCTATCATGCCATCATGTTGCAAACACAAGAATATCATTAGAATTTCTGGGCTATAGGAAAATTTTATTCTGAGCAGTTAGAAATCTTCTATTTGCTGTCACGACCCAAAACCCAAACCCGGTCGTGATGGAGCCTCTCGTGAAGACAAGGCCAGCCGACGCTTACTCAAATTCAGTTCTAACAGTTTAATAAATCAATAAGTCATTTATAAGGATGAATAATCCAATCCTTTAGGTAGTCAACAATACAATTCTATAAACATGCGGAATAACAACCCAACTCAGCCCGACATCGAGGTGTCACTAGTCATGAGCATCTATTAGAGTATAAATACAACTACAAGGTCTAAAATATACAAAACATGACTGATGAACAGAAAGGAAGAAAAGCGGTGCTGCGAACGCTGACATCTACCTTGCTAAAACTCTGATAACCTTGCCTCCAATCACCAAAACCCACTGCCGGGTGTATAAATACCTGCATCTGCACACAAGGTGTAGGGAGTAAAGTGAGTACTCCAACTCAGTGAGTAATAAGGGTAAATGATAACTGAGCAGTAACAAATCACGTAAAACAAGCCATCATGCTATATAGGAGCAGTGTAAACCCTTTGAGAAAAACTGTGAAACTGTGAAATCTTTAGAAATATATTAGCTCGATTTAAAACCTCTTTTGAAAATGTCTTTTTCCAACCGTTAAGCAAATGAATGCAAAATAAGTAGTGCAAACAAACACAGAAGTCAGCCCCTCGGGCACAACGCTCCGTTAACAGATAATGCCATGATATCAGGTAATTATTGCAAGAAGTAGCATAAAAGCCAATGAAATAAAAGTGCAGAAATATTATGACAAATAATACAGATAAGAACAAATGCATGAGTGCAATGCAATGCATATGACAGTACACTCTGGTACCCACTGCGGCGTGCAGCCCGAGCCATCCATTTATTTATCGTCGTCGGCGCTCATTGGGGGTGTGTACAGACTCCGGAGGGGCTTGTACAACCCAAGCGCAATATCAAGCCATCTCGTGGCATCAACCAGGCTCTCGGCCTCAATATCAATATAATCAACCACGCTCTCGGCCTCAATATCGAAATAACAAGTAGAAATCTGCTCCTCGGGCTCAGTATCAAAATGACAAGTAGAAATTTGTCCATCGGGCTCAGTATCAGTAACTTAGAACAGTACCAGTCCCTCGGGGTCACTCTCAAAACAATATCTTATAGTAACCGCTGCGGCGCGAAACCCGATCCGTATATCCTCGCAATACAGGCCCTCGGCCTTACTCAGTCAACATAATCACATAAGCCACTCGGGCAACAATAAAACATGATGCTCAACCCAAAAATATTTTTAGTAATATCATTTCGAGTGTTTAAGGCATAATAAATTGGCTGAGTTTTTAAAACAATGGAAAATACATGACTGAGTTCAAATATATAATTAAATCAGTGAGGAATTATCGACTATAATCCCCGAAGGGTTCAAATAATTGGCACGATGCCCAAATATGCCAATCAGCCCAAATTATGATGATAACAACTAGTTTCAGTCAAATACGCAGTAATTTCATCAATCGGGACGGACCAAGTCATAATCCCCAACGGTGCTCCATCCCACGCTCGCTATCCAGCGTGAAAGTCACCTCAATACAATACTATGGTGTGCAAATCCGGGGTTTCAAACCCTCAGGATGTCATTTACAAACATTACTCACCTCGAACTGGCTATTTCTTTAACTCGCAATGCCTTTGCCCTTTTAATTGGCCTCCACGTGCATCGAATCTATCCAAAATTAGAACGAATACATCATACTATGTTATGGGAACAAAGTCCAATCCAAATAATAAAAAAAATACCAAAATTCTCGAAATTAGCGAAAATCCGAGCCCTGGGCCCACGTCTCGAAAAATTAGAAAATTAACATCATCGGATTCCTCATATCGCCACGAGTCTAACCATACCAAAATTATCCAATTCCCATCATATTTCGACCCTCAAATCCATGATTCTATCCAAGAGGGTTTCTAACCTTTTCTATCAAAATTTACTGATTAAACGGCAAAACTAGTAATAGAATCAAGTAAAATAACCAAAATTGAGTTAAAAACACTTACCCCGTTGTTCTCTCCAAAAAATCTCCCGAAGAATCGCCCTATCTGAGCTCCAAATCGGTAAAAATGGAAAATGGGACGAAGTCCCATTTTCAGAACTTAACTTTCTGTCCGTCACTATTCATGTCACTGTTCATATGCACTATTCACTGGCACTATTCACATAGTACTGTTCATGGCTACTGTTCACAGGGTAGTATTTCTGCAATTTTCTATAATTTTTCTAAGTCCAAAATCACTCCGAGACACCTCCGAAACACTCTCGAGCCCTCGGTGCTCCTAACCAAACACATACACTAACTCAATAACATCCTACGAACTTAACCGTGCGATCAAATTGCCAAAATAATGCCATATACCACGAATTAAGCTTTAAAATCCAAGAATTCTTTCAAATTTTATAAAACATCAAATTTTCCATTTTGAGTCCGAAATACGTCAAACGACGTCCGTTTTCAACCAAACTTTACATAAAGTGCTTAAACCATATATAACCGGCCACCGGAACCAAAATACGGATACCATCACTTTCTATTCAAATTTCATTTCCATTTTCCTTAAATATTTTCAGAAAACAATTTTACTCAAAAATTTATTTCTCGGGCCTTGGTCCTCGGAATTCGATGATTCTTGTTCCTATGAGTCAAAAATAATAATACGAACATAGCCCTTCAATCGAAACTCAATTCGGAGCTCGTTTGCTCAGTGATATGTCCATTTTGCTCGTTAAACAATTAACACTTGTTTCACGTCAAAAAGCCAATCGCGACTTGATGAAATTAAACCAAACTTTCCAGATCACTCCTATAATTAATTGAAAAAATTCCGGAAGTTTCAAAATAAAATTTCGATCTCTAGAACTAAAAATGGACTTTTAGATCATTACATGCTTATGCTCAAAACGACAAAATCTTCCAAAAACTCCTCCAAAACTTATCCGAGCCTCATGGGAACCCGACCAAACATGCCAACACAACCCATAACATCTTTCAAAATTTTTCCAACCTTCAGAACACTCAAAACAACATCAAAACATCGAATCACCCTCGGATTCAAGCTTAAGAACTCCAAAACTTCTATATTACTCATTCGATCAAAAACCTAACCAAAACACGTCCGAATGACCTGAAATTTTGCACACATATCCCAAATTACATAGTGAAGCTACAACAACTCTCGAAATTCCATTCCGGCCATCGGATCAAAATCTCACCTACCAACCAGAAATCGCCAAAATATCAACTTCGCCAATTCAAGCCTAATTCTATTCCGCACCACCAAAACTAATTCCGATCACGCTCCTAAGTCACAAATTACCTCCCAAAGCTAACCGAGCCATCGGAACTCACATCCGAACCCTCTAACACATAAGTCAACATCCGGTTGACTTTTCCAACTTAAGCCTTCTTAAAAGAGATTAAGTGTCTCATTTCTTATCAAAACCACTCCAAACCAACTTGATCACATAAGATACGGATAATGAAGCATAAAGAAGTTGAAAATGGGAAAAATGGAGCGGTAACTCACGAGACAACGGGTCGGGTCGTCACATTTGCTCCCATCTAGGAGGAGTTCACAATATACCATATGTTCCCCACACCGGTAGAAGATATCCGGCTCGAACTATGGTAAAACCTATCAATAAAACTTTCAAATCTGCTCGCACATAACTAAATTATCAAAACGGAATTACTCTGGCTTGACTAGGCCATGTAGGTCACCAACCCAAGAATATTGCTAGAAAACATCTGTAAAGCATCACCACATCATTAGTACACTAAGACCCTATCGTATCCATTACCATACCGAATCACTTTCACATTTATCTGTTTCCTTGTTAGTACACTATTATCCTTAACTCAAACTTGTCCTACATACTTTAACGTGAAACCACAACGTCTAAGGCTCATAAGCAGTTGAATACTCTTTTAAATATTCCCACAAGCACCATGTTCGAAATACTTACCCTGAAGAAACATTCTACGAATTCCGAACCATTACCTGTACGTTCCTGATAGTGCCACATAGAAGCCCATAATTGATATAGAAAACCCACAAATCTTGAAACCCTCAAAATGCAACCCTCAGCTTCTAGCCAAAAATACAACCTAAAATTCGCAATTATTACATGCAAAATTTTGAGAACATTAGAACCGTTCCTAAGAGTCATCCACTCTACTCGAACCACAATTTAACCTGATCAACAGAACCGAACAACCAATGGCTCATTGGCACTTCTGAACTACAACATATAGCCTTAACTTAATCGAAAATTCCCCTTTACTCGAGCCATCATCGGGCTCAATCTTCGCAAACCAGAACTGATTCACTAGCATGCCTCAAACCGAAACCAACATAGAACATAACCGTGTAATCAGCTAATCAATAGCAACTCCCCAACTTGGCTCGAAGCCATATATCAAAACACACACCATAACTCGTATCGCATATAATTTATTGCTTATATAATACTAAAGTGAGATTAACTAAACCTTCATAAGCTCGTGGAACACAAACCAGGTACTTCAGATCTTCTGCAATTCTCGTATTCACTCTCGTAGTAGTTAAATCCACCCTCTTGGGAGATCCAAAATTTAAATTTCAAAATATATATCTCACTTGTAAATGGGATCTTCTAACATACAACATAAAGATCACACAACTCCAGAACACTCCGCAGGAGATAACCCACATGTCTTGCCTCAAACTAACATTTCTATATTTACCTTCCACCGTCATCGACATTACACAATCACTCAGTCTTCCTGAGTCTGAACTCATGACGCAACATGAAATTTACTCTACTCCCAACTAGGAGACAGGAAAAAAAAAGATTCTTCACGCACCCATAACTCGGGTCAACACATCTAATC
This sequence comes from Nicotiana glauca, assembly GCA_026770625.1. Classification (NCBI taxonomy): domain Eukaryota; kingdom Viridiplantae; phylum Streptophyta; class Magnoliopsida; order Solanales; family Solanaceae; genus Nicotiana; species Nicotiana glauca. Next base: position 2,177 of record MU674367.1, on the reverse strand, counting down.
ACAATGGAAATCAAACACCTAATAGTTCATCTATACTCCACCAGACCCTTCTCATCGCTTCCAAATTATGTGATCACGTCTTGCAGACATTACATACTCATCGCATAGCCATCCAACCATCATTTATATTAATAGGGCACTACTGAATATATAAGTTCAAAAACACAGCTCACGTAATCAGCACCTTGGTGGTCAAGCCATAGGCAAAAATCTGGCCTCAAGTCCTCCATACTGGCCCAACATCAACTCACAGAGATCACATCTCACCCCCCTCGATTAGGGAATCACAATCCATCAAGTATCTGATACTGAGCGCTTGTTCGCGCATACAAATGTGTGGAAGGAATTCAAAGAGTTATACTCCAAGCTAAATCAAGGACGCACGATAAGAATTTCAAGAATGTGATGTTTTCCTAAAGGTTCTGCAGCCTTCCGAGGATAAATACAGACGTCTCCGTACCGATCTGCGTGACTTTACGAAACCTGCTGATGACTCGTGAGACCTATGTAACCTAGGCTCCGATACCAACTTGTCACGACCCAAAACCCAAACCCGGTCGTGATGGCGCCTCTCATGAAGACAAGGCCAACCGATACTTACTCAAATTCAGTTCCAATAGCTTAGTAAATCAATAAGTCATTTATAAGGATGAATAATCTAATCCCTTAGGCAGTAAACAATACAATTTTATAAACATGCGGAATAACAACCCAACTCAGCCCGAAATCGGGGTGTCATTAGTCATGAGCATCTATTAGAGTATAAATACAACTATATGGTCTGAAATATACAAAACTGGACTGATGAACGAAAAGGGAGAAAAGCGGTGCTGCGAACGCTGACAACCACCTCGCTAAAACTCCGATAACCCTGCCTCCAATCAGCCTAAACCCGCTACTGGATGTATAAATACCTGCATCTGCACACAAGGTACAGGTATTAAAGTAAGTACTCCAACTCAGTGAGTAATAAAGGTAAATGACAACTCAGCAGTAAGCAATCACGTAAAGCATATCAACATGCTGTATGGAAGCAGTATAAAACTATCATAACCCAAATCCCGCTCCAGTCGTGATGATGCCTCTCGTGAAGACAAGGCCAGCCAACCAACCCTATTTGTACTTTTTCAAAAAAATTAGATAAAATGTTTAAATTTTTTTAAAGATAATTCAATAGTATTACTTGGCGGAAGTACAACCAAACACTGTAACGACCAAGCCGGTCGTTTTTGGAATTTACGCCCCGATCCCCCATCAATTTCTTTCCCTAAGTTCATTTATTCTATTTTGGTTTGTCGGGACGTTCGGTATTAGAATTCGGAGTGTTTTGGGACACTTAGTCCCTAAATAAGAGTTTAAGAGTTTAAAAATGGCCGTATTTGGAACAGTGTGAAGATGACCTCGGAATAGAAATTCGATGGTTCCGTTAGCTCCGTTAGGTGATTTTGGGGTTGGGAGCGTGTTCGGAACGTTATTTGGAGGTCCGTAACTCATTTAGGCTTAAAATGCCGAAATTTGAATTTTTGAAGTTTCCGGTCCGATAGTGAGTTTTTGATCCGAGGGTTGGATTTGAATTCTGGAAGTTGCTTTAGCTCCGTCATGTCATTTGGGATGTGTGTGCAAAATTTAAGGTCATTCGGATGAGATTTGGTTAGGTTTTTGATCGAAAGCGTATTTGGTTAGAAGTTGAAGTTCTTAGGCTTGAATCCTTGATTTAATCGGGTTTCCGGAGTTGTTTGAGGTGTTTTGAGGATTGGTACAAGTTCGGATAAGGTATTAGGTGGTATTGGTGCTTTTGGTTGGGGTCCCGGTGGTCTCGGGATGATTTTGGATGCTCAACGGGTTAGTTTTGGAAGTTAGAAAGAAAATTGCAGCAGGCTTCTGTTGTTTTTGCTTATGCGGCTTGGGAACCGCAGAAGCGGCACCGCAGAAGCGGCCTTTGCACTGCAGAAGCGAGTTGGCCCTTTTCCTCCGAGACCGCAGAAGCGATCATCTTTCCGCAGAAGCGGGACCGCTGGAGCGGTCATGTGTCCGCAAAGGTAGAATTTTCCCCTTTAATGAGAAACCGCAGAAGCGGTTATTATGCCGCTTAAGCAGGACCCCAGAAGCGGTCCCTTGTCCGCAGAAGCGGAAATGTCTGGGCAGAAATAGGAAATATCGAGGGTTTAATTTCATAA
>MU674360.1:20583-46699 GCA_026770625.1 Nicotiana glauca | reverse complement strand
GGTGGAGTGGGGGAGAGGGTGGGTGGGTGGATAATGCAGAAAAATGAAAAAAATAGAAATTAAAAATACCAAAAAAAAGTAAAAAAAATTTTTTGAGCGGTGAGGGGTGAGGAGAGTGGTAGTGGTACAGAAAAAAATACAAAATTAAAAATACAAAAAAAAAAGTAAAAATCGTTTTCTTAGGGGATGAGGGTTTTGGGAGGGAGGGGGAGGGCAGAGTGGGTGGATGATGCAGTAAAACAAAAGAACATAAAATTGAAATTACAAAAAAATAATTGGGGCAACTAAATAAATTTCTATATAAATTGGGTTGAGATACCTTTTGTTTTGTTTTATGGGTTGTATTTGGCGCGGCGCACCTCCATTATTCTAAAAAAACTTTATTATTCGAATGTACTATAAACGAGTCATATGAAATACACGATACTAAACAGGCTTAAAAAAATGACTGCAATGGTATAAACTATGAAAATATTCCCGTAAAGCTACCCATATAAACGAGTCATATGAAATACACGATACTAAACAGGCTTAAAAAAAATGACCGCAATGGTATAAACTATGAAAATATTCTCGTAAAGCTACCCAACTTTTGCAAAAAATTAGAGAATTCTGGTGAAAGTTTTTTTAACTGTGATTGAACTTACTTCAACATATATTAGCAAATTAAAACTCTTGTCCGAAAAGCTAGCTCTCTGTTATAGTGTCTAAGACAGGAAGTTAACTTATTAAAAGCAGTATTGCATTTCATAAATTTCCATCTACTAATCAATTATACTCAGTTGATACTTAAGCTTTTACAAGAATGACCGGGACATAAACGTATCTTAGTCAATATATTTAAGAGAAGAAAAAATACAAATAATGATAAAATTAGTGCAACTATCTGTCATGCATTATAAACAAAACTTATTCCTATTAATGTTAGCAGATTTACAGAAATTAAATAGGGATCTAACTACCTTCAAACTTGAGAACATGCGCTTTAGCAAATAGACGACTCACAATGTTATTCCTCATCGAGAGGAATTAAATCAATTCATATCATGTTTCAAATTACTCCAAGTAAACATGCTAAAATCAGTGGACTAACCTCATAGATCCATCCTCATCTATACATTCAGAGAAACACTTCAAACATGCTAATATAATATCTAGACAAGCTTAAAACATCATCAATTGCTATTCAAATTTGCATTGCAAGAGTCCGAAGGTTAACTCCAGCACACATTGCTTCTCGAATTCCTCAAATCAATTAACAATTACAACAAACCTAACCACAAAGTGTTCAACAATATGATACTTTTATTGTTAACAAGCTTAGTTCAAGTAAATAAAAATCAGCTTGTCAAGCAATGTCAATTTTGATACAAACTCCATAGATCCGGTGGATGAACAAAAGGAATTCGAAAAAAAATTGAACACATTCATAGAGTCAACAATCCAAATATTCATCTATATTAAAAAGAGGATTTAGGGTAAATATATACATACCTAAACATCTGAAAATAAACAGAAGACAACCAGCAAATGTTTGAAATAAGAGGTTAAATCCAGCAAGAGAAACAACAACAGTCCAGCGATCAAACGAGCTCAACTTGGCAGCAACGGACAACAATTCAAACGCTTCAGATTCGTAGAAATCATGAAGCTAAGACCAGACATTGAGAATAGCCATGAAATCCTTTTTTTATTTTTGTTTTCGTTTCAAATTTTGGATTTTTTTTTCAAATCACAGTTCTGGATTTGATTCCAGATTTTATGCTCCTAATGTGTAAATTGTGTGAATGAGATCAGAGAGGTCGTATGTGTGAGAGGAAGAGGGAATCGACCCTGATTTTTTAGGCCCGGGGAAGAAGAAGTTCAAATGGGGAAGAAGGGGAGCTCCATGCGTCGCTACTCTGTATTTTTGGGGAAGGGATGCTAGATCTCTGTATATCTGAGGGGGCTCGATTTTGGCATCTCCTCCCTTTAGGTCTAATGGATAGGGGTTTAAGTAGGAGGGATTTGGGCCAATCCGGGTCGGGTCGGTGTTTTGGGCCAATTTGAAACAGGTTTGGGGAGGGATTGGCTTGGGCTGGTGCTAACATTAAAATTGGCCCAATAAACAAGCTCGTTTGATTTTTTTTTTGTTTTAAAACTAAAATTAAAACCTCACAATTAATTCAAACAACCTAATTAAGCTACAATTAGTCCAATATCAATTTGAAAGAAATTAACAATCCTAAAACTAAAAATTAAAATACAAAAAAAACAAAACAAAGTTTCTTTGTGACTTTGCTTATATTTGTAAAAGCCTAGTGACTAATTATTCCAAAATGTAAAAATTAAATTCTAAATGCTCATGCAAATTTATGTATTTTTTATATGACTTAAACGTGCCCAAGATGAAAATTCTACAAAATCCTATAAGATGGTAAATAATTTAGAAAAATCTACTTCCTTGGATTTTGTAGGAGTATCTCGTATAGGGTAAAAATCACGTGCTTACAGCTGCCTCTCTTTGCTCGGCAACATGAAGAGTTGTCGGGCAAAGATAAAGTGAGCAATATGAGGGATTTTTTCCCGTTTGAAACTCCATGAGAAGCATTTTTTGAAAAAGTCTGACCGAACATTGCTTCAGAGGTTGCCTACATATCCTTGGATATAAATGAATCACGTTAGTGTAGTTCTAGAATGGTTGGTAGCTGGGACTACTAGAAGCTGTGATTTCACTGTTGTTGTTGCTGCTACTGCATGCCGACCTCCTTATTACACCAAAAGGAAAATGAAAGCTAAGCTAGCTATGCCTGTCAACTATGAGTTACAAGATTCCTATCTATAAATCTCTTGAAGCTTGTTCTTGAGTCTTAGCTGATTTTGCTGTGGACTCCGATCTGAGTCTTGATGCTCGCAAGTTGTAGTTGTTGTTTCTTTCTGTAGCATTGGGTCAAAACGGGATCGGCGGAGCTTGTGACTTCAATCAAATTTGAGCAATCCTCACATTTGTTTGCTTTCAATCATTTGAGTACTTTTCTTTTTGTTCTTTTGTTCTTTTCTTTATTTTGGATTGAGACTCATTCCGCAGGTCATCTCGAACCCCTGTGCCTCGATGTCAAACCTGCTAAAGACACTAAAACAAACAAACGAACAAAATTTTCTGCCCCAGATTTCACTAGAAAAATTTCGTGAGTTAGTTGTGGCACATATCTAAGTGATAAAATCAGGATTGTGTATCCTTGGGAATGAAGCCAGATTATGCTGGGAAATGATCGGGTTATGCCAGAAAAGAAAAGGGTCGTCGGGTTATACCGAGATGGAAAGAAAAAAAGGCTCCTTGCGTTATGCTAGGGAGATCCACGGGTTATACCGGGATGCAAAGAAAAAAGCTCTTTGGGTTATTCTAGGGAGATCCACGGGTTATGCCGTGATGGAAAGAAAAAAGCTCCTTGGGTTATGCCGGGGAGATCCACTGGTTATGCCGGGATGGAAAGAAAAAAGCTCCTTGGGTTATGGCAGGGAGATCCACGGGTTATGCTGGGATGGAAAGAAAAAAGCTCATTGGGTTATCCTAAGGACATCCTCGGGTTATGTCGGGATGGAAAGAAAAATGCTCCTTGGGTTATGCAAGGGAGATCCACGGGTTATGTAGGGATGGAAACAAAAAAAGCTCCTTGGGTTATGCCAGGGAGATCCACAGGTTATGCCGGGATCGAAAGAAAAAAGATCCTTTGGTGTAAAGAAAAAAGATCCTTTGGTTATGCCAGGGAGATCCACAGGTTATGCTGGGATGGAAAGAAAAAAGCTCCTTGGGTTATGACAGGGAGATCCATGGGTTATGCCGGGATGGAAAGAAAAAAAGCTCCTTCTGTTATGCCAGGGAGATCCATGGGTTATGCCGGGATGGGAAGAAAAAGTCTCCTTGGGCTATGCTTGGGATATCCATGGGTTATGCCGGGATGGGAAGAAAAAAAGCTCCTTGGGTTATGCCAGGGAGATCCATGGGTTATGCCGAGATATCTATAGAATGCGGCCCTATGCAACCATGATTTTTTTCTTTTAGGATTTTCATTTTCACTTCTTTTACTTCTTTCTTTCTTTTCCTTTTATTTAGAAAAAAGCATGAAAGAATTTGGGGAGAAACTTCCTTTTCGGTGGATTCCCTGTTGCAAAGCTGTTTCAGCGCTTGCGCATTTCTTTTCTCTTTTGGGTTGCACCTGCTTCTTGCATGGTTGCTTTGAATTACACCTGTTTTAACTTTCAATCAAAGAACAATTTGTTAGTTTGAAACGGAGTTGGTTTTGTGGCCTTGACCATCTCAATTGCTTGATCCTGGCCCAATTTCTGTTGAGAGCTTTGTTGTCTGCTGGCTTTGAGGGTGAATCTCTTTTCAAACCAACAGGACTCAACTTTTAGGACATCATGATGACTCGCTCGTGTGGGCTCTGGCCTTTTCACTTTATACTGCTCTTAGGACCTTTGCCTTTGACTTTCTTTCCTTTCCAATGTCTTTCCTTTGAAAGCATCGACCGCCATGGCCAGTCGGGATTGGCCTGACGCACCCACTGAGGCTGGGTATTTTCTTTGGATTCTGAAAGGCGAAGCTCTATAAAAGCAGTCCTGCCACCTTTTCTTTGTAATAGTCCAGGAATCAGAGTTAAACCGAAAGGGATTCAAGGAAGAAGTATACAAAATGCAAGCATGTGAGTTTAAAGAAAAGCGTCCCTTTCAGGGGAGAAGGACTTATCTAGGGGTGCATGCTGGCTTCAAATGAACGTGACATGCTTCTTGGATTGGATGCCCGACCCACATAAACTTTCTAGCTTCTCGTAAATCCTTTGATACGTATTTCAAAGCCAGGAGACCCATGCCAGGACTTCATTAGTGATGAGATGTCTTCTTTTCGGCCGATAGCGCCCTTTGCGGGTTTTCGCCAATCGAACTCTCTCATTTCTCTTCTCACCATCGCCCGATAGTACTCTTTACGAGTTTTCACTAAGCAGACTCTCTCATTTTCAATTTCTCTACTCATCGTCGCCTTATGGTGCCCGAAGGTTTTCACCGATAAGACTCTCTCATTCTATTTCTCTCAATTTGGACTATATCATATTCCAACCATGTTGTTCATCACTTCCCCCCCTTTGCTAATTGATCGGAATGGCTTTGACAAGGTCTTTGGGTAAAAGAATTTCGGACGGAAATACAACTTTGGAACCATTTTGGTGGGTTCATGGCTGAACCATTATATCATTTGCCCCAGTTTCAACTTTTGGGGAAATTGGGATTTTTGTTTTGGTGTGACGTAACCTCAGGGAGAGGCTGCCTACGTATCCTTTCGAAATCAAGTCAAACGTTTTGTTTTGTTTTTCTTTTCTGTTCTTTTTTTTTCTTTTCTTTTATTTTTTTTTCGATTGTACTTCCTGGTTCCAAAGAGGGTGATCAAGGAAAAGTAACCAGCTCAAATGGGTTTGCGAAGGGTTGATAGTATTTAGATAGCGGGAAGAAAAGCCTTCTTAATCTCAATTGCACAGAAACCAACACCACAAAAGCCCTAGACATAGTACCTTTTTATGGCATCTGCATTGACTGCTTTATCGGGATCATTTCCTTTGATATCTCCCAAATACAATGCTCATCTCGGCAATATTTTTCGGACGACGTATGGACCCTTCCAATTAGGAGAAAATTTTCCTTTTGCTTACTGCTGATGAGGGAGAATGTCTCTTAACACGAGTTGTCCCACTTCGAAATTCCTGGGACGCACCTTCTTGTTGTAGGCGCGGGCTATTCTTTGCTAGTACAACTTCTCGGATGTGCCCTGAATACAACACACTCTTTTATTGTAATGTATGGACATTTCCAACCCGCGAACCAATTTTTTCCTTCAATTTTTCCAATTCTTTGTATTTCGACTCTTGATTCATTATATTGAAGTCTGACAGCATTTTGGGATCTAGGCATAAAGTCCGCAAGCATGTCATGTTATTTAAAGTTGCATTATTAAAACTGAAGAGAAGAAATGAAGGAGAAAATAGTAAAATAAAAAAGAATAAAGAAAAATGAACGATGGAATATTTATTTCATTTCTTGGAATTTTGAAGATAACAGGGTTCACGTTCGGGAAGTTAAAGACAAGAAACTAAAAGAAACATCCGAGTTACACCCTGAAGTAACTCGGGATGCAGAAAAAGTGGCACGACTAGTCTATCGGGACTCCTGTCTAATCGGAAATGACGTAGCCTTCCAGTTTTGAAGTTTGGCTCCTGGTCCCATATATAGCACCTCAGCAGTGCTAGTGCCCTCTCCCGGCTGAACCATGTCTAATCATTTCTTTAGCCACCATAATTGAAGCATTCGACAAGAAAGGTTAGGGTCAAGGATTTCCTTCTTCGTACTGACCCGCCACTATAATTTCAAAAGCTTTGTACACAAAGTGTTCACTTCCTTCCCTCGCTTCCAAATAGGGGATAGATGGGTCCCGATAGATTGACTATCCGTCTTCTCCATGGACCACAATTTCCTGATCTTTGTACTTAAACTTCACCATTTGGTGGAGGGTGGAAGGTACAGCTCCTGCAGCATGGATCCAAGGCCTTCCCAGAAGAAAATAATAAGATGTATCCATGGCCAGCACTTAGAAAGTCACCTCGAAATCCACTGGGCCAATAGCCAATATAAGGTCAATTTCACCAATGGTATCCCTTTTGATGCCGTCAAAGGATCTCACACAGACGTTATTGGGACGAATCCTTCCAACCGTGATTTCCATTATCTGAAGTGTGGAGAGTGGGCAAATGTCAACACCCAAGCCTTCATCCACCATGAATCGCTTTAAATAATAACTTTCACACTTGAAAACAGATGTAGGGCTTTGTTGTGAGCAGCTCCCTCTAGAGGCAAGTCTATTCTACTAAATAAGATTTGATTGATGGCGAAGAACCTTTTTGCCATTCTTTCAAGCTGTTCGAATGAAGCTTCAATTGGCACGCATGCCTCATTCAGATTTTTCATTAAGATCCTCTGATTCGGAGGATTTCGTCACCAATGATAGTAACGACACTTGTTCAGGATATTTTCTCAATTGATCTACTACCTCATAATCAGGCATCTTCATTTTCTAGAAGAAAGCCTCTGCCTCCTCAGTACTCACAGGCTTCTTGGATGGAAAACGCTTTCGCGTGGCATTGTTTACCTCATGTACATTTGAATATTTCTCATCAAAGGTACTTCCTTGAAGCTCTCCCGATATTTCTTTTCCTTTGTACATACCCACTGTCTGCTGGAAATTCGATGGCACCACGGCAGGGTCCGTCATTGGCTTCTGTGGTATGCGTCCAATACCAATGGCTCATTCAACCGAGGCGATTTAATTGTCCCCCGTACCACATAAGCTCCTTCCGGTACATATATTTGTGTTCCCTTTTTCGCTTCAACTTTCTTTGGAGCACTCACAACCAGTGGATTTTCTTGGCGGCCTTGCGGAACATAGAGAATTCCATTTTTAGGAGGCACCGTCTCTGCTTTTGTTTCAGACTTCTTCTCAGGTTCAGTCTTGATGATTTTATTCTTCTTTTCCCCTATATCTTGCTTCAGGGCTACCTTGGGCTTCCTTTCTGCATCAGCGATAGCAATTATAGCTTTCAAGGCTGGATCAAACTCTCTGTCTTCACAAATCATCCCGATTATCGGCCCGTTGTTGTGTGTGGGCAATGGATTGTTGGTCACATTTGTGACTTCCTAGTCCCTCAGCACTATCTTTCCCTGTTCTATCAAGTCTTCCACGGCTTTTATCAACGTCCAATAGTTGTCTGTACAATGCCCCTCAGCTCCTGAGTGATAAGCACATTGGACGCCCGGCTGATAGGATGGTGATTCCTCGTTTTGCCTGTTTTGAAGTATGGGTTGCAGCAGATTCATTTGAACAAGCTTCGTGAACAGACTGGAGTAGGGTTCACCGATTGGTGTAAATTTTTGTCTTTTGGGTAGTTCCCGAGGACGGAAGTTATTCTGCGAAGGTCGAGGATTATAGTGGTTCTGGTGAGGAGGTTGATTTCGGACTGACCGCATAAGTTAGGGGAGCATAAGCCATATCGGACTGAGGATAGTAGTGTGGAGGGGTTCTTTCAAAAAATACAAGTCTAGGAGCCCGATATCTTCTTGCCCCTGAGGCTGCCATAACTGTTTCCTCTTTATTTTTACCTTTGGCCATTCCTCCAGAACCACCTTGGATGGCTTGGGAGGTTTCTCTGATGGCCGGCTGACTCAAAATCCTGCCTGTTTTAAAACTGTTCTCTACCATTTCATCGATTTTAATTGCCTCTACAAAAGGTTTACCCATGGCCGACATCATGTTCTAGAAGTAATCTGCTTCCTGGGCCAGGAGGAAGACAGTGACCATTTCTATTTCATCCATGGGAGGTTTCACCCTCGATGCCTATTCGTGCCACTTTATAGCATATTCCCTTAAGCTTTCCGAGGCTTTCTTCTTCAAATTTGCCAAGGAATTCCGGTCTGGTGCGATGTCGATGTTATATTGAAACTGCCTTACAAAATCACTGGCAAGATCGTCCCAAATGTGCCATCATGAGATGTCTTGGTCCGTGTACCATTGTGAGGCAATGCCTACTAAGCTCTCTCCGAAGTAAGCCATGAACAATTCTTCTTTTCCGCCGGCCCCACGCAGCTGATTACAATACCTTTTCAAGTGAACGATTGGATCGCCATGACCATCATACTTTTCGAACTTTGGTGGTTTAAACCCCGAGGGCAAGTGCACATGAGGGAACATGCACATATATGTATAAGAAACACTTTTTCCCCACTCAAGCCTTGCATATTCTTTAAGCTCTGCTCAAGGCTTCTCATTCTTTTCGCTATCTCATCTTGTTCAGGAGCTTTAGGAGTTTTATCTTGCCCTGGTGTAAGCTCATATGGTGGTGGCTGAGAGTAAGTGTATGTGGGATGTTGAGGAGGATCCGCCTGAAAGACAGGGTTTTGGAAGGTGAAAACCGAAGGATCAAAAGGCAGGCCTTGGCAGTGAAGGTTGTACATGGTGGAGCAGTGAAAATGTTAGGAGCTGCTCCTGATGGGAACACCTGGTGGCGGACCTCAGAAGGTGTTCCTATGAAGTGGGCGGTCATAGTAGGCTGTCCCAACGGAGTATTTGGGTGGCTAATGGGGACGTTGGAAGTATACCCGGATCTAGGAAATAGTTCCAGAAATCCAGGGATGGCGCTTGGAGGTTCTCTTCCATTGGTCCAGGCGTCTCACATCTCTATGAGTCGGAGACGTTGTATCCGGTACTCTTTTGCTGTGGCAGCTTCGGAGTCCGGGATCCCAGAGATGGGGCTGTCTTCAGTAATGACAATTGGTGGCAGAGTCATTTCAGACGACATCTCTGTACTTCCTTTTGATTTGCTGAAATATCGATGTGATGCCAGCTTACCACAAACCAACCACCGTTTCTAAATGCCTGAGCTGGAGTTTGAAAGCAACAACAGTTAGTTCGAAACAAGTAACAGATAGGTAACCGCACATTGGGGTATGATGCACCTATACAGTTATATGAGTATCTACATGTTTGCCACGGTTGCATGCGTCATCCCGGCTTTTCCTTTGTTTTTCTTGCTTTTGCTTTCTCTTTTTGTTTTTCTCTCATTTTTCTTTTCCCTCTATTTTTTCATTTTCTCCTTTTCCTTTTCTTTTTCCATGGTTTTTCTCTTGATTCCTTATTTTCTTCTTTTGCGTTTCTTTTCCACTCTTGTTTTCCTTTTATTTCCTTCCCTCATATTTCTTTTTTCTTTTCTTTCTTAGGGTTACGGTCGAATCTTATGGAGATTGCCTACGTATCATGACCGCGCATGAATCAGACCAAGCGTAATTCTTGCAAATAAGGTAAATATGCTAACTCTCTTTTTTTTGGAATTTTTGAAAGAAATGCTTTAAGGGAAATATTTTTGATTTTGATTTTTGACTTTAATTTTTCTTTTTATTTTTTATAAAAAAAGTCTTCTAAAAATACCTTTTCTTTTTTATTGGAACTTTGGGGAATTTTAGAAGAAATATTTTTGTTTGAATTTTTATTTATTTTCTCTTTTTCTAACACGAAAGAAAAATATATTTTTTTATTTTGAAAATTTTTCTTTATTAAAAAAAAAACAAGGACTTGGTTTTCCAGATACGACCTTTCAGCACTTCTGGGAGGAAGATTTTAAGGTTGTGCCTGCAAGCCATTTAAAAATGACTCAGGGTGGATGTTCTTGCAAAAACAGCCTTCCAGTGCCCTTTTGGGGACATTCGGCTTATTTTAACAAAAATGGCATCACCTGACTTATTTTGACGAAAAATTAAAATTTTACTTTTTTGGGGCTATTTTTGCAAAAGGGAGGTTGGACCCGATGAGAGTTACCTACGTATCTCACATCCGGCGAGAATCAAACCAGCGTAGTTCGGGCTGATTTGTCAAACTAAAAAAAATCTTTTCTTCTTCTTTTTTTCAAATATTTTCCTTTTCATTTTTTTTTTCAAAAATCCGGCAACATTTCGGTACTATTTGGGCATTTGTTTTTTAAAACAAGTAGTTACCCTCACTACACTGCTATTTTTTATATTTTCTCTCATTATGTACAACCCGGTAGACATGCCAAGCCGAGCAAATAGATGTGGAAGTAGCACGTAAGACGCATCAGGATGGTCTTTTTATTTCAGGTCACCTATCCTAGACGGACCCAACCCCTGTGTTGAGTCCCCTATGTCAAATACACATGATGCAAACAAACGTTCCTACTAGGGATCCGGCATGAGGTTTTGTTCTTCTAGGTTTAAACCGTAGGTTTATTGGTTAAGACCTGCCTTACCCGAGTGGACAACTCGAGCCGGGGAGGGGGGGAAGCGTACCGGGGATACAGAAGCTCCGCCGGCTTAGCAACTTATCCAAACCTCATTCTAAAATGGGAAAAGACTCTAAACAGAAGAGAAGCTACACGAAGTGCACCCTTCTCCATGATGTAGAAGACCCAGAAAGAGGAAGGGATTCGTAACAGTTTATATATACAATTCAACAAATATCAAAGAGGTAAAATATTTAGCACATATAGCATAGAACATGTAGGAAAATCACATAAAGCCAAATATAACAATTATACTATGCTCGAATTCTTGAACCCTGAACCAAAATTCTGGGTTCGTGTTCCCCAGCAGAGTCACCAGAGTTGTCACATCTCCTTATATAAGTGAGTTTTTCAACTTTATAGTGACATTATTCAAAATGGGATAATTTATTTAGAGTCACCACTTGGGGTAGGTTTGGCTTTTGGTGTCCCAAGTCACCGGTTTATCTTGAATCTCAAATCGAGGAAAATTTCAACTTTCCGAATGGGGTCTACGAACCAGAAATTCTGAATAAGGAATTGTGTTGACCCGAGGGAAGGTGTTAGGAACCCCCGGATCCCGTGGTTCTAGCACGGTCACTTAAACTATTATAATTGGCTAAAAATTTTATTTTAATACATGTCAACCTAAGTGCAATTTTTTAAATTATTTACCGCATTTGATTAATAATTTTTAGGAAATTGAATGTCGTTTAAAACATGTCTTTGGATCACGTCATATGAAATGCACCCGGATCCTCGACACGTTTTATTCAACGTTTTGGGATTTGGATTTGGGCCACATGAAATGCATACCTGAATTTAGCAAGGTAGTATTATTAAATAACGCGCCTAAAGCAACTACGCGTTGTTAACTTTGCGGGAGGCCATAAAAATTCGCTAAATGGCACGTCTCGACTTTTAATTTTTTTAAAGGAAATAATTAAATAGGGCCACACATTTGTGATTTTATTTGGCGTGGAGCCCCTCCATCATTCTAAAAGACTTTATTATTCGAATGTACTATAAACGAGTCATATGAAATACAAGATACTAAACAGGCTTAAAAGAAGATGACCCCAATGGTATAAACTATGAAAATATTCCCGTAAAGCTACCCAACTATTGAAAAAAGTTAGACGAATTCTGGTGAAAGTATTTTTAACTGTGATTGAACTTGCTTCAACATATCAGCAAATTAAAACTCTCGTCCGAAAAGCTAGCTCTATGTTATAGTGTCTAAGACAGGAAGTTAACTTATTAAAAGCAGTATTGTATTGTATAAATTTCCATCTACTAATCAATTACACCCAGTTGATACTTAAGCTTTTACAAGAATGACTGGGACAGAAACGTATCTTAATCAATATATTTATGAGAAGAAAAGAGGCAAATAATGATCAAATTACTGCAACTATCTGTCATGCATTATAAACAAAACTTATTCCTATTAATGTTAGCAGATTTGCAGAAATTAAATAGGGATCTAACTATCTTCAAACATGAGAACATGCGTTTTAGCGTACAGCGAACAGACGACTCACAATGGTATTCCTCACTGAGAGGAATTAAATCAATTCATATCATGTTTCAAATTACTTCAAGTAAACATGCTAAATTCAGTGGACTAACCTCATAGATCCTTCCTCATCTATACATTCAGAGAAATACTTCAAACATACTCAAATAATATCTAGACAAGCTTAAAACATTATCAATTGCTATTCAAATTTGCATTGCAAGATAATAATGATTAGCTTAGCTTAATATAGATAATAATCGAGCTTAGCTTAACCTTGAGCCCATTTGTGTTGGATATAATGATTCTCACTTTTTGCCCTTGGGTATTGGCGATTTTTCGGGTCTAGTCTCCAAGTAGCGTTGCGATTCGAGATGTAATTGACCATTTAATATTTTCGGAGATTCCGATCAGTTATAGTGGCATCGATGTCACCCTCTTGGAAGTATTATGATTTTGGGTCCACTCTTTGAGTCGCGGGGCGACTCGAGTTGTAGTCGACCCTCAAATCTTATTTGAGCTCTCAGCCAGCAATGGTGGCCTTTCTTTTGTTTAGTCGTTGAGACATTTTAGTATGAGGACAGGAGGATTTGCTTAGAATAGTACAAAGATATGATGATTCAAGGCCTAAAAGTAGGCTCTAGATAGGCCGGTCCTGCCAGGTGTAGCCATGTGCCTAGGGGAATTCCTCTTTTATCCCGACCTCGGACTTTGCTTCCTTCGAGTCAGACTTCGATGAACCCTGAGGCTAAGCACTCAGTTTTGGCCTTCCACACTCGGGGCCTCAGGGAAGACTTCCGAAATGTCTTAATAGCAAAAATCAAATCTTCTAATTTGGCCGCGTACAAGAATCCTTACCCAAATGTTTCCTCTAAAAATCCCTCAAATTATCGCCCAAAAACTGAGCTCTCGAGGTCCCAAAATGAAAATGAGATCAAACCCTCATTCTTCCTCTTTTTCTGCCTAAGCAAACCACATCTGTGGCTAAAGATTAACTTCTGCTATGTTGTATCTGCGGAACAATCTTCGCAGGTGTGGGAAATACTTAAGTCCAGCATTTTTTCTTCTGCACACAAGGTTCCATATTTGCAAGATCTTTTCTGTAGAACGAAGATCCTATATGCGACCAAATGTGCTTCTGCGCCCCTGCCATCGCATAAGCGACAATGCTTCTATGGATAATGTTTCATTTCAACTATCACTACAAGGCAATGCCATCTATACATATATGAAACACATCTCGCTTATGCGAGTCTACACCTGCATCCAATCCCATCATAGGTGCAATGACACCAGAAACAACCCCGCAACAAGAATTCTCAAAGTCCATAATGAATCCAAAAATGATCCTAATCATACCTGATGCCCTCCGGATCTCAACCGAAAAGACCAAAAAGTCCTAAAACGCCATACAAACATAGTTAATCCCTCAATAAAATCAAAGAACATCTCAAAAATTAATCAGACCCTAATTCATGCTTAATGAACTAAGGAAATTACAACTTCTAAACTGATGCCGAAACATGTCAAATCACGTCCGATTGACCTCAAAGTTTGCACACAAGTCAAAAATGAAACCACAGACCTACTTCAAATTTTAAAACTCCAATACATCCCTAATATCAAAATGTCCAATCTCGATCAAGTTGTGAAAAGATCTAACTTTTGCCATTTCAAGCCTAATTCAACTATGGACCTCCAAATCACAATCCGGACACAATCCTATGTCTGAAATCACCCAGCAGAGCCAACAGAACCGTCAAAAACTCTGTTCTTGAATTTATTACCCATAAGTCAACATCTGGTCAACCATTTCAACTTAAGCTCCCAACCTTGAGACTAAGTGTCTCAATTCATTCTGAAATCCCTCTAGACCCAAACAAACACGACAAATCACATAAGGATAAAATGAATCATTTGGAATTGTTTCCTTAGGCATTAATTGATGAATTTGAGTTTATTTTGACTAGTTTTGGATCGTTTGGAGGTTGACATGCACAACTTGGTATTTCGAGAATATTGGTTGGCATGCTCGGCATTGAACTCATCTATTTTGAGGTAAGAATATGTCATGACCCAAAATCAAAATCGTTGTGATGGCACCTAACCCATTCCGCTAGGTAATCAAATTTATAATAAAATTTAATACGATAATAATATTTAAATGAGTCAAAGATAGGATAATTGAATTTTATGCAACTCTCTAAGGACTGGTAGTGCAATTCATGAGCCATTAAAACATAGATTATACAAATTTGAAATGAAATAAATATAATATATGTTTGAATTATGTATGAACACAATTCAAATCTAAAACTACCAAGGATAAGTGATAGCCTTAATTGGGACGCAAGTACATCTACAATGCTACCCCTCACCATACATAGCAACATCAACACCAAGATCTGCATGCGAGGTGCATAAGTGTATTATGAGTACAACCGACCCCATGTACTCAATAAGTATCCTCCCTAATCTCGTCAAGATTAAACTGTAAAAATTGTAGATTATACTCACCAACACCTATGCCATTCATAATTTTACCAAGTATAGGAAATATATATAATCAAATCAGGAAATCATAGGTAAAATAAATTTGACAAATAATCCAGTATATAAGGAAAATATGACAGTAAATCAGGTAAATAGTTAAGAAAATTACAAGTAAAGATTATATCCAATAACCAAACATCAATTCGTAGCGGCACGAAACCAGATCCAATTATAGTAACTAGCTTTCCTGGATCTCACATCAACCACAAACCTATCGGTTTATCATAATCTGCGTGTAGACCATCAAGAGAGAAACATGAGAGGGTGACCTATGGGGGATGTATTTGTATCACACACATCTCACATGCCGCACTGACAACTCATGTGCCACATGGACAAGTAGCGTGTTAATAATATCAACTGCACAGACAACTCCCATGCTGTACGGATAATTCACGTGTTATAATATCAACCGCATGGACAACACATATGTTGTGTGAACAACTATGACGACCCGGCCAGTCGTCTTAAGAATTTATGCCCCGGTCCACTATTAACTACTATTCTCAAGTCTATTTTTGCTAAATTGAATTGCCAGGATGTTCGGTTTTGAGTTTCGGAGAGTTTTAGGACACTTAGCCCCTAAATAAGAGTTTAGGTGTTGGAAAGTTGCACGTAGTCAGAACAGTGTGAAGACGGCCTTGGAATGGATATCCGATGGTTTCGTTAGCTCCGTTGGGTGATTTTGGGAAAGGGAACATGTTCAGAATGTATTTTGGAGGTCCGTAGCTAATTTAGGCTTGAAATGCAGAAGTTTGAATTTTTGAAGTTTCCAGTCCGATAGTGAGATTTTGATCCGAGGGTCGAAATGGAATTCTGGAAGTTGCAGTAGCTCCGTCATGTCTTTTGGGATGTGTATATAAAATTCCAGATCATTCCGACGTGGTTTGGTTAGGTTTTTTATCCAAAGCGTGTTTTGAGAGAATTCGAAGTTCTTAGGCTTAAATCCTTGATTAATTCGAGTTTTTGACGTTGTTTTAGGTGGTTTAAGGATTGGTACAAGTTGGAATGATGTTATGGGATAGGTCCGTAGGTTTGGTTAAGGTCCGGAGGGTCTCGGGTGTCTTTCGGATGCTCAATGGGATATTTCAGAGTTGTGAAAAATTGTAGAAAATCATCAGTTGTTGCAAAGCCATGTTCTTCTTCGGGATTGTGTCCTCCTCCACGCATTCGCGTAGATTAATTTTGGATGAGGACCAGTTTTCTCATCGCGTTCGCGTCCAGTCCTCTCATGTTCGTGAAGCTTCACCTTGTCCTCCATCGCGTTTTCAGCCAAACCATCACGTTCGCGTAGTTCTATTTGGCTCTGAGAGCAGAGCCTATTTTTATTCATCACATTTGCATTCCCCATGCCACGTTCGCGTAGCTTTTCCATACCAGGTCTTCATGTTCGCGTACTGTTCCTTGCTTTTGCGAAGAGCATTTTTGGCAGCCTTCAATTTTTGTTCTTTGAGAACATGTGATTTCCTCCACATTCATGATTCATTAAATAACTAGGTAGATATAAACATTTCAAAATGAGGGTTTAGCCATTTTTTACCAAAACTCAAGCTTGGGAGCTCGGATTTGAGAGAGATTTCGAGAGATTTTTAGGGACAACAATTGGGTAATGATTCTAATATACTTTTTGCTTATATCACACTAATCTAATCAAGATTTCCTCTTCTAATTTTGGATTTTTGAATGGAAAAATGGGTAAAACTTCATAGACCAAATTATTGAGTTTTGAGTGGGCGTCTGACCTTCGATTTGAGAGATTTCTATATGGTTACACTTGTGAGAGTACGAGGGTTCTGAAAATGTTAATTTCATCTGATTCTGAGATGTTGGCCATTTGGAGTCGGATACTCAGGGCAAACGTGTGGTTTCGAGTTGATTTTGGAGCCGGTTCGAGGTAAGTGGCTTGTCTAACCTTATATGGGGGACCTTTCTCCTTAAGATATGATACTTGGTAATTTAATGCCTTTTACGTGAGGTGACGAGCGCGTACTTGAGCTAATTGCTGGAAATCCAATTTTACTTTAAGCATTTAAATTGAGTTTCTTGCTTACCTGTTTTACTCTAATTGGAAATTTAGCATGTGTTAGTTTAGAGAAGCATGGTTAGTTGACTTACTTGCCATTTGCTTAAACTGCCTAGTTCTATCATGTTAGGGTAGAATTTTATTGTTACTTGTTAGTAGTTTAGCATTCATTCTAATATTTTTGAGTTGTTATGTTGTGTTTAAAATTTGGGACTACGGAACGGCATCTAGGGAGATCCCCCTGAATGTGTTATGTTTTGGACTGAGAGTGCGGGATACCAAGAGATCTCTGGCACATGTATAAATATATTAAGGATACCAAGAGATCTCCGACTTACCTATTGAGGATACCAAGAGATCCTCGGTTATCATTCCGTGTGAGAAGCATTTCCTTGTATTGTCTTATTTCTGTTTTCTATGCTATATTCCTTATTTATCCTATTTAGATTCTTGTTGTAGACTGTGTTTATGTTATTTATTTATCCTACCATTTAATATGTTTTATCTCAACAAGGACCTGACCTTCCTCATCACTACCCAACTGAGGTTTGGCTTGGCACTTACTGAGTACCACTGTGGTATACTCATGCCCTCTCTGCGTATGTTTTTCATGTACAGATTCATGTACCTTTAACTAGGCGTATCACCCTCGAGGCGGAGAGATCTAGCATAGACCTCGAGGGTGAGAGATCTAGCTCATTCTATCTTTTAGTAGTTAGCCATCCTACTTACTGTTGTTCTAGACATTCTGGAGATTTGAGCAGTGTATTATATTCTGTTAGCTTGTGTCTCATGAGTTTTCGGGTTTTGGGATGATATTGTAGACTTCCGCATTATTTGAGTTGTATATGCCAAGCGGCATCTATATACAGTTTTCTTCTAACTGTTCCATTTGAAATTATTATTTTTTGGAAGTTATATTATTTTCACATTTTTAGGCTTACCTAGTCGTAGGGACTAGGTGCTGTCACGACATGTTCACGGAGGGCGAACTGGGGTCGTGATAAGTTGGTATCAAATCTCTAGGTTCATAGGTGTTACGGGACACATGCTAGTTTATTAGAGTCTCGTTGATTGGTACGGAGATGTCTGTACTTCTACGAGAGGCTATGTAACTTTTAGGAAAATTACACTTTATTTGAATTCCTTGTCGTGCGATATTTTGATATCACAACTAAACTTATGTCTTCCTATTCTCTCACAGATGGTGAGGAAACGTACTACTCATAATGATCAGGCACCCATGCCCCTACTACAACTGTCAGAGGCCAGGGTCGAGTTAGAGGTCGAGGATGCGCACATGGTGCAGCCAGAGCACCTACGCGAGCTGTCACTAAGGTACCACCAGCAGGTCCAGCCGGAGTCCAGGCACCTGGCATGCCTACTACTGCAACTACTACTCTAGCTCTTCAGGAGGCTCTAGCATAGTTCATGAGCATGTAAACTACTTTGGCTCAGGCAAGGTTGCTTCCCCTCGCTACAGCCAGAACCCAGGTCGGGGGAGGAGCACAGACTCCACCCACCTGCACTCCTAAGCAGCGAGTGCATGTTGAGAAGGTTCCCAAGATTATCCCTGCACCACTTGTAGTGCCCGTTCAGCCCGAGGACAGGTCAGTTGCTTCTGAGGATGAGCAGCTAAGGCTTGAGAGGTTCAAGAAATATACAAGCCTATTGTATTCAGTGGTCTAGCATCGGAGGATGCTCTGGGATTTCTTGATGAGTGTTACCGCATTCTTTGTACCATGGGTATTTTAGGATCCAGCGGGGTTTCTTTCACTACCTTCAAGTTTCGAGGAGCCACCTATGATTGGTGGCACACATATGAGTTATACAGTCCAGATGTGGCTGCTTCACTGACTTGGGCTCAGTTTTCGGATCTATTCCTGCAAGAGTATGTTCCTCAGAGCATCAGGGATGCATGGCACACAGAGTTTCAGCATTTGCGCTAGGGTGCTATGACGGTTTCAGAGTGTGTTGTTCGCTACACTAGTTTGGCTAGACATACACCAACCTTGGTTGCCACTGTTCGCAAGAGGGTTTGCCGATTTATTGAGGGGTTTATTCCTCCCATCAGATCTAGCATTGCTCGTGAGTTGGATATGGATATTTCCTATCAGCGGGTGGTGATCATTGCTAGGAAGATTGAGGGTATACGTGATAGGGAGAGAGAGGAGAGAGAGGACAAGAGGTCTCAAGAGTCAGGTCATTATTTTTGTGCCCGTACCCCATATTCAGGTCGTCATGGTAGGGGTTATATGAGTCGCCCCGTTCATTAAGCTCTTCCAGTAGCCAGTAGTGCTCTATCTTTTCCTACGCCTCAGGAGCCTTATTATGCACCTCAAGTCTCTAGGGTGCTTTCAGCGCGGGGTGCTTTCAGAGGTCAGTCCCGCAAATCTGGTCCGAGCTAGACACAGCCACCACGTCCTCCCAGAGCTTGTTTCGAGTGTGGTAACACCTGCCATATGGTGAGAGATTTCCCTAGACTTGGGAGGAGTGCACCTCCAGAACCTCCTAAGCCCTAGACTTGGGAGAAGTGCACCTCCAGAACCTCCTAAGCCACAGTGTGCTTTGTAGAGCTCTCAGGCCATGGTTCCAGTACCAGCTGCTACCCTATCTGCCCAGCCAGCTAGGGCGGAGGTCGGGGAGGTAGTAGTCATCCTAGTGTGGTAGGCCCATCCAGATACTATGCCATGTCTGCCTGTACTGAGGTTGTTGCCTTCGATTCTGTCATCACAAGTATTATATTTGTTTTCCACAGAGATGCATCAGTTCTATTCGATCCAGGCTCTACTTACTCTTATGTGTCTTCTTACTTTTCTCCTAATTTAGGTATACCTCGGGATTCTTTGAGTTCCCTTGTTTATGTTTCTACTCTTGTGGGGGATTCCCTTGTTGTGGACCGCGTTTATCGGTCTTGCTTGGTTACTATTTGTGGCTTTCAGGCCAGAGCAGATTTATTGTTACTCAGCATGGTTGATTTTGATATTATCTTAGGCATAGACCGGTTGTCGCCCCATTATGCTATTCTTGTTTGTCACGCCAAAACTATAACATTGGCTATGCCAGTTATACCGCATGTTGAGTGCAGGGGTAACTTACAACATACCCCTAGTAGAATTAGTTCTTTCCTTAAAGCTCAGTGTATGGTTGAAAAGGGGTGTGCCGCGTATTTAGCTTATATGAGAGATGTCAGTGTTGATACCCCTTCTGTTGATTCGGTTCCAGTGGTATGGGATTATCCTAAAGTGTTCCCAGCTGATCTTTCGGGCAAGCTGCCTGAAAGAGATATTGATTTTGACATTGATGTGTTGCCGGGCACTCAGCCCATTTCCATTCCTCCGTATCGTATGGATCATCCTAAGTTGAAAGAGTTTAAGGATCAGTTATAGGAATTGCTTGATAAGGGTTTTATTCGACCAAATGTTTCACCTTCGGGTGCTTCTGTCTTGTTTGTGAAGAAAAAGGTTGGTCCTATGCATATGTGCATCAATTATCGTCAGTTGAAAAATGTTACAGTGAAGAACTATTATCCTTTGCCTCGTATTAATGATCTGTTTGACCAACTTCAGGGCGCACATGTATTTTTCGAGATTGATTTGTGCTCAGGTTACTATTAGTTTATTATTCGGGAGCCAGTTATCCCAAAGACCTCTTTCAGGAATCGGTATGGGCATTACGAGTTCCTTGTTATGTCATTTGCCGCTGGCCAATGCCCCAGCAGCCTTCATGCATCTGATGCATAGTGTATTCCGGGCATATCTTGACTCTTAAGTCATTGTTTTTATTGATGATATTCTAGTGTATTCTCGAAGTCGTGAAGATCACGAGAAGCACCTGAGGATAGTGCTTCAGACTATAAGGGAAAGGAAGTTACATGCAAAGTTCTCAAAATGTGAGTTTTGGTTGGATTTTGTGGCATTTTGGGCCATGAGATATCTAGTGAGGGTATTCAGGTGGATTCTAAGAAGATAGAGGCTGTGCAGAGTTGTCCCAGACCATTCTCAGCTACAGAGATTCGTAGTTTTCTTAGCTTGGCGGGGTATTACCGTCGATTTTTTTAGGGGTTTTCATCTATTGGTGCACCTATTACTAGATTGACCCATAAGGGTGCCCCATTTTAGTGGACAGAGGAATGTGAGGCGAGCTTTCAGAAGCTCAAGAGAGCTTTTACTACAGCCCTAGTTTTGATGTGGCGTACAGGTTCAGGGTCTTATACAGTTTATTCTGATGCCTCGCGGGCTGGCCTAGGAGCGGTATTGATATAGAATAGTAGGGTGATTGCCTACACGTCCAGACAGTTGAAGATACATGAGAAGAATTACCTCTTCCACGACCTTGTGTTAGCTGCTATTGTTCATGCCTTGAAGATTTGGCATCATTATTTGTACAATGCGCCTTGTGAGATCTATGCTGACCACCAGAGTTTGCAGCACTTGTTCAAGCAAAAGGATCAAAATTTGAGCCAGAGGAGCGGAAGGACTATAATATTACTATTCTATATCAGCCGGGCAAGGCCAATGTGGTGGATGATGCCTTGTGCCGCTGGGCGGAGAGTTTGGGGAGTTTGGCATATTTACCAGTATTAGAGAAGCCTATGGCGATGGATGTTCAAGCCTTAGCTAGCCAGTTTGTGAGATTGGATCTTTCGGAGCACAGTCGGGTTCGTGATGTTTCATATAGAGTTGGAGAGCGAGTTCTGCTTCGGGTTTCGCCTATGAAAGGCGCTATGAGATTTGGGAAAAAAGGGAAGCTGAGTCCGAGGTTTATTGGCCCTTTTGAGATATTGAGACGAGTTGGGGAGGTTGCTTTTGAGCTTGCCTTACCTCCCAGCTGGCAGGGGTTCATCCGATATTTCATGTCTCGATGCTCTGGTGGTATCACAGTGACCACACGTGTGGGATTTCAATTCAGTCCAACTGGACAAGGATCTATCTTATGTTGAGGAGCCAGTGGCTATATTGGGCAGGTGGGCCAGAAAGTTGAGGTCAAAGAACATTGCTTCAGCAAAGGTTCAGTGGCGGGTTTAGCCGGTCAAGGAGGCGAACTAGGAGACCGAGTAAGATATGCGCAGTCTGTATTTAGCTGACATTTCCTTATTTGGAATTATTTGATTCGTGTTAGCTTTGTTGTTGTTAAATTACATATTGTGGGATCGTTGCTTCATATTATTTTCTCTCTTGTTCAGTTGTACTTATCACGCTTAGTATTCTCTATTATGGTTATTCCTTGTGAGCTAGTTTTACTATCCCCTGGTGAACGAAAGTTCTTGAGTTGATTCACTTGTCGTGCTCTTGTATATATTGTCATTGTTGATGTTGTACTTGGGGTATTGATGAAGGAGGTTTCTGCCGTGTGGTTGTTGTTGGGGGCTTGTACGGGGTTTCTACCATGCTAATACTACTATTGATATATTACACATGCGGCGTAACAAGGCGGGATATTTATATATGCTTATATGTGGGTTGCACATATGGCGAGACAAGGTGGTAACATTATGATGCACGTGTGGTGAAACAAGGCGGGGCACTTATATGTTATTATTTTAACATGTGGCAGAACAAGGGGGCTATTGCAGGGGTTTATTGTGAGTATTTGTGAGGGCTTGAGGACATTTCTATTTGTTTATATGTTGTGAAAATGGTACGACTACCTGTATGAGCTTTATCTTGTGGGAGTTGTAAGGAAACATCGTACGAGCTACCAGTTCTTCTTCTTACATTTATTATCTGGTAGAAATCTTGTTAAAGCACTTGCACAAGCATACACAAAGTTGAACACTCCTATGGGATGTGAAGTCCTCCTAATTTTGATGAGTATAGACGTACACTCTCGTTTACTTATTATATATACGAGAGTGGCCCTGGTTAGCAAGGGAGTTGTCAGTATGACCGTGAGGCTGATGGGGGCACAGGATGCCAACTGTTAGATTCCAGGTACTGGTACTCGTGAGTTGTAATTTGTTCGAGAGTCGGTATTTTGTGGAAATCGTTGGATAAGACCTGTTATGAACATTGTCGTAGGATCGGAGTTATGGTTTTTTTTCCTTTACTGTATGGTGATCTTGGAATTTAGGTTGTGTTGTTGGCTCGTTCTTATGTGTCATCATTCTTAGTACTTTCGTTGTTACTTGTTGTTCACTTCCCTCATTGTGATTGCAGCATTGTTAGTCATTTCGTGCAATCTTAAAATAAATATATATCATGTTCCATTGTTCCTATAATTGTACTATTTATTAGACTGGTTGGTGTCTTGACTGTTCCTCGTCACTACTCCACCGAGGCTAGTCTTGATACTTACTGGGCACCACTGTGGTGTGCTCATGCTACTTTTCTACACATTTTTGTTGTGCATATCCAGGTACTTCCACTCAGTTTTATCATCCTTGCGAGGAGGCATTTCTGTAGACACTTCAAGGTATTTCTGCCACGTCCGTAGACCAAGGAGTCCCTTTCTATCTTTCTGTAATATGCATATCCCTTCAATAGTTCTCTTTTTGGTTAGACATTTCTGGAGTTAGAGCTTCTTATGTATCTCTTAGCTTGTGATTTATGAGATTCCGGGTTTTGGGAATTTTTGTTAGCCTCAAGAGTTGTTATTATATGTGTCGAGCGGTACACTAAACACTGTTCATTTTACTATTTCCGTTTTTATTATTTGTTTCACAGTTGTTGTTTATATTCCGCATTGTTAGGCTCACCTAGTCGTACAGACTAGGTGCCGTCACGATGGTTCACGGAGGGCGAACCGGGATCATGACAACTATCATGTATTGCAGTATGATTCTCAGTTCTTGAATGTTGAACACCTGTATTTGGACTTGAGGCCGCAGTTTATGCTTTATGCGTCTTTAGGATCGATGTTGCAGTTGTGCATATATATATATATATATATATATATATATATATGTATATATAAATTAGGCCTGAGGCCCTAGTTTATATTTTCAGATAAACAGGTTGTTCATCATTCAGAAGAGGGAGTATTCATATCCTTACTTCCGATGTTCATTTATAATTTATTAGTTATCATCTAGGTTATCAATTATCATTTCAATTACTAGTTATCAGTTATAATTCACTTTCAGTTTCAATGGTTATCATTTCAGTTATCAATTATCAATTCTCAGTTATTAGCTTAGTTTCAGTTTCAGCATTTATAATTCGTTCTTTCTGTTGCTTTACTTACCACTGCAATTCAAATGTACTGGCGTCCCTTTTGCTCGGGGTTTGCATCTCACGATAAATGTAATGATTTATAGGTTAATGATTCAGAGCGCTAGGATTCTCGTATCAGCTATTTGGTGATCCCAGTTCTCTCGGGGCATTATCATTACCTTACAGTCTTCAGTATTTTGAAACAGTCAGTGATTTTGTATTTCATTAGAGGCTTCATAGGCTAGAGTAGAAGTTAGATAGAGCCACAGGCTTTCATATTAAGTTATGTTGGCTACAAATATGTTTAAGAATTGTATTAGTATTTCTGCATTTTGATTTATATCATCCAGACTTTTAGTATATCAGCATGTATCTGTTTATCTTCCACATTTAGTATTTTATGATATCACATGTTGATCCAGCTATAGACTTGGTTCGCTCTGTCACATGTGGTCAGGTACCGAGTGTCGTGTTATGTCCAGGCCCAAGATCCGGGAATGAAAAAGGTTTGTATTAGAGATCTTGGTTCAAGATTCCTAGGGAGTCTATGAAGTTATGTCTAGTGGAGTTTCCTTTATATGTATGTGTCGTCCACTCATATAAATGGTTAACTACTAAGGCATCTAGGATTGTCTCTTTTCTTTCTACTCTAGATCATTCCATGAATCTTTAAGCAATAGTTAACCTTCTTTTCCTATCAAATTCCAAACTTATTGGATGCTCAAGCGATGCGCAGGAGTAACCTAAGGTCCTACAGAGGATAATTGCCCATTGGGGTATAATTATGGAGTACAGGTTGGTAAATATGAGACTTGACAGGACGTTAAAAGTGGGATGCAATGGATAGTAGTACAAAATAAAGCATAAACTTATCAGAAAGTACAAAAGAAGTTATGATGTCTTATGGTAAGCAGTTTACCTCAGTTACAAGTTATACAGTCTTTCAGTTAGCAAGTTTGTGGTAATTCAGTACTCTAGTATTCAGTAATATGTTGACCAAATATCTAATTTTTAGTGTATCAAAATTTCCGGTGACTTGTGAGTATACAGTGATGCATATGGGTTCTCAAAGAAAATGTACGTAATAGTGATTATAGCGAAACCTTTGCATACTTTATGTCTAGATTAAGACCCAAGAATCATCGAATGGTGTAGTAAGTGATTTATCAGATAATAGTATACTCTGAAGGATTTGTTTGTGTATGGTAATCATATGTGTTTTACCTGAGAGAACAATTTCATTAATTTTTTTGAAATGGAGCCACAAGTTGGATGATGATAGTTCAGATGTCAGACCCTAGCATTGGTCATTATAGTTTTGGATAGAAAAGAGCCTAAGGGAAAAATACGTAAGAGTCAGAAATGTTTGTTATTACCAAAGATATGATTTCGTAAAACTCATGAAAATGACTAGAAGATATGATGTATGCAATGAGAACTAAGAGCAGCCAATAGTGAATTCCAGGGAATGATTTTAAGTTGTTTAGATTTATTTAAATCAGGACTAGCAGTACCACGTTAGTGAGCTACTATAAAAAGCATCTATTGATGTAAGATAAATGATATGGTAGATCCCATTTACGTTATGTGACTAAGTGATTACCGCGTATGTTTATGGTATGATATGATTTTGTATTGTATATAATGGTTGGGGTAAGATATTCCAATTTTATTTAAGACAGGTGAAATTTCCCGAAGTGCAATCGATGTACATAGTTAAAAATGAATGATAGTGTGCGGCAAAAGAATATGGTCAGATGATGAGGGAAGTTAGGAGTAACCTTATGCTTTACTTTAGTTATTCAAAGCAGGAGAAGAAAATATGATGCTAGCAGGTGGTTAGTAAAAGGATATTAAGTAGGTTTTGGGTAGATACAACAGAGTAGCAATTTCAGCAGAGCTAGTAGAGGTACAATTTGATTTACTTAGGCAGGATAACTCTAGTAAGTGGATGACAACTTGAAATACCAAACACGAGTTAGAACCCAACGAGTTTAAGTTAAACCTGAAGTACAGCAAT